>QANT01004703.1:0-37105 GCA_003254885.1 Purshia tridentata | reverse complement strand
AGTCTACTCCAGGCCCATTCGAGCCCCATTTGCAGATCATCATATCACTTACTTTTTTTTTTTGGGCTAAATTTCATTTTAAGTCTATGTGGTTTAAGCCAAGTTCTACTTTGATTCTTATAATTTCAATTGTTTTGATTTTAATCATGCAGTTTACAACTCATTGCAATTCAATAACATGTTAGCATTTTTGTTTATTAATTCGTTAAATAACTATTGAATCGCTAACGGTATATCAAGTACATGATAAAAAAAAAACAACAAATTTGACAATTTGATAAAAAAAAATGCTAACATATCCTTAAATTGCAATGATTTGTAAACTACAAAAATCATAATAACTAAAACTATAAGTCACCCTATTGCTAAATTGATACCCATTTTGGCTTATGGGTATCAAATTTTAGATGCATAGTGGAGGGCCTAAACTACAAAAATCATAATAACTAAAACTATAAGGACCAAAGTAGAACTTGGCTTAAACCACATATCCTTGGTAAAATATGTTATACAAACTATATTACTATCTAACATCACTCTTTTTTACAATTTAGTATTTCTTGTTTCAATCTCACTTGGTGAACTAATTGCTAATCACTTCAGTGTTCAAAGGTTTAAAGCATGGAGCTAGGAGTAAGAGGATCACCAACAAGCTGTAACATCTTCAACGATCTACTCCAGCAAAATTAATATGCCCAATATAATTTTTAATGTTTTGACAAAACAAAAAAATAATTTTCAATGCGTTCTTGGAGGAAATTAAGGTGATTATATCACCCAGCTATTATATCCCATAGTCTACGGGCAGTTTGATTTTTTGGAAATTCTTTTGGAACTACATATTGGAGAGAGGGACATAAATCCGAGTATAATATATAAAAGCAAAAGTAGTCTGCACCATTATTCTTCATCCAAAGAATAAGAGCTCCTCAATTGGGCTTTTATCATATTATCCATGTCTTCGCTTTTCTTTAGAACTGTGTGATCCATATAATTTCTTATTAGAGTTGATTGGTGCAAATTTATTACCAATTTTTATATAACTAATGATAATTATATCTAAAGTGTAGCAACTGTTAATTGATATAGATGGAAATGTCTAAGATTTTGTATTATATTATGCAAGACTTTATTTTCTTAACGTGGGATTCTCTCTCTCAATTCATAAGGTACATACATTACAAATAATTTTATTTATAAATAATAGTAATAATAATAATAATAATAATAAGCATATCAGACATTGGATTTGGTCGCTGTGATTAATACAGACAAATGCTTTCTTGTAACGCATGCTCATGATGGTGCAGGAAATCTGAAGGAATACTACAAAAAAGACAGTGCAGACTGGTAAGTCAATGTCAACAGAAGAAAGCAGAACAACAAGACCAACTTATGCATGTGATTCCCAATAGATATTGGCCACATTAATTAAATTCCACTACTTTCTTTAACCAGCTTAGTTAATTAATTTGATACCTCTTACAGGAGTAAAAGTTGTTCTTTTATTCTTTCGTTTTCTGACTTTAAAGTTGAAAGCCTCACTTGTTGATTGACAAAACATGACTACCTCTCTTTCACAAAGAAACATGGTGCACCAGAAACAGAATCTTACTGAAGATGTAATGAGAAAGTGAAAGTTGATGGTTCATAGTTGGCCCAATAATTGAGCATATATATAAATAGTAGGCTTTGCATGTACTTTTGGTTCAAATGTTCAATCATCTACAAGGTAAAGATTGGAAAGGAAGATGAATTTAAATAAAGTTACTAGGGTTCATTTTAAAGAAGACCGACTTCATTTAAGGTGCATTTGTTGTAAGCACATAGCTTGATATTAGGTTATATTTCTTATTAGCTTTTTAAATTTTGAATAATAGTTATCTATCATGATATCGAAGCTCTAATCCTTCATGTTGTTCACTTTTTTAGTAATTTGCAAAATTATAAACTCAATATATATTGTTTGGCATATGAGTAACACCCTTAAGTGTGGTTAATTACTCCTCTGGCCCTGCAACTTCATGGATCCAACTCAGCAATTTAAAATTGTAAAGCTATAGTAGTAGGAACATATTACCAACAACACATACAGGCAAGACGTTACAGCACACAACCCACTAATGGATTGTATGATCATATGAAGAACAACATGATCAGTTTCCAACGCCATTGTCACATAAATATGGTCAAAAAGCATTTTCATCATTTCATGAGTTAGATCAAGATCATGTATACCAATCACACTTGTCTGGGACTAGCGGACACAATCCTTCAAAATTCCAACTCAACTCCCCAGAGAATTAGTTACTATGATAAATATATCTGCACAGAATCCAAACCCAATAATGACCTTCCCTGGATGAGTTTTTTATGCTTCAGCAGGCAATTAATGATAAATTTTTTCACTTTTTATTTTTTTCAAATCTTCCAAAAAGAGTAGCATAATCTGTCCTTCAATATTTTATGATAATCATCATTATTTATTAAGAAGCGACAAGAACACATCTGCAAACTCTAAAAATGGTGTGCACTCCCATTGCCTAAAAGCACTACGTGTACCCCTAGTGACCAAATGGTTCATTATATTGACATGCATATGATAGATTTGTTCTGATACTCTTGCCAAGTACCTGAGAAAGCATGAATAATAAATTTAAACTCATTAAGTTGTCATGAAAATGTGCTTTGGGACATAATACAATAATCTCTAACATTGACAGACAGATTTAGGCATAAATTGCACCAGAAACTAAGTAGATAAGGGAATGGTCTGATCAGTGATGCCACTAAGATGGGTGGTGTAACCACTCACATACCAATTAGCTAACGTGGGTGCAATTGCTGGCATGGGTACATTTTAAAGTGTTCTTGGGTGCACTGCTTTAGCATAATGTCTTTCATAGTTTAAGCAGACAATACATAATTGATACCACGTATCAGCAGAGAGATAGTGAGAGACTGAGAGGTAATGTAATAAAACTTGTAATGATGGGCAGCAGCTGTCATCAGCAATTGCCCAAAAGGTTGACTTGTTGACACTGCATGTCAACAACTATAACACATTGATTTTTGGAGTCTCTTTTGGACTATCTTGGACCACTATGGCAGACAATGACCAAAGCTCTTCTCTCATATCAAAGTAGTGGTGTTGTCACACACTGCAGGCATATATGGAGTACATTATAATATACAGGAGGATAGTGATGGTGGGGATTAATTGGCCCCACCTTATGAGGTATTGTAACTGCATGCCCTATTTGGAGGGGACCTTCCTAGCTTCATGTGACTTGCAGTGGCTGAGTGCCTGCTTTCTTTGCATGTATTTATGTCCGTCCTCGGCTTCATTTCACCACCCCAACTTCCAAAATTAAGTCTTTAAACTCATCTCTTTTCCTCACTCTCTCTCTCTCGATCTCTCTGATTCTCTAATTTGAATTTGAAACCATGAAGCAAAGTTTTAACTCAGGAGCTGTTGTTCTCTGCATCTTCTTCATCATTTCTTCCTCAGCATTATCAGCCAGGCCCTTGGCAAACAAAGAAGGTAACAACCACTTGTGCTTAAACTTCTTCTTCTTCTTCCTAACTATATTGATGAACTAAATCTTGGAATTTTTTCAGGACAAGACAAGGTAAAGCTCAAGGGAATCACTAATATTGGGGACTCACTTGTAGAGTTGGAAGGCAGTGAATTAATGAATGTATGTTTAAGTTCTTTTCTCTCTATCTCTTAACTCCAGTAAGTCAATATCAAGTGGAACTATATCTTAAACAGTTTTGCTTTTGGGATCTTTTTCTTATATATAGCAGCTAATGGGGCTGGAAGATTGTGTTGATGGAGATGAAGACTGCTTAAAGAGAAGGATAATTGCAGAAGCTCACTTGGACTACATCTACACACAGCACCATAAGCCTTGATACTTGATAGTACTTCATATATTCAATTCAGGCACCCTCATCTCTTATTATTCCATAATCTTCTCCGTTGCACTTCTTAACCAGCTATATCCCTCTTGAAGAGTTAATTATCAGATTGCAGACCTTTCTTTTGACATAATGTAACTGTTACATCTGAGTGCAGATATGAATATTTCTATGTATGTATGTACTCTTGGTCATGATGATTTAGTAGTATACAAATATTAGCCTATCTTGATTTTCTGTTCTTTGTAATTGTGGGTGAAATGGGTATATGTGAATCAATGATTGCACCCAAGAAATAGGGGGAATGTTAAGTAAGTTTAGAAATTTATGTGAAACTTACAGCCATGCAAAACTTGATATTTATATGGTAGGTGGTTTTGGTTTAAGGGCATTAAAGATTTTCAATTAATTAATAAACAGTTGGGAAGTTAGGGTCAGTAAATTTAGACATACAGACTGCAGATCCAGAACCAGAAGCTTTCAAAACAGTTGGGAAGTCAAAAAAAATCTTTGACTTATGGTTTCCAAAGCTCACGTGCAAGCATTCTGAATATTGAAGGAGAAAGCTTTAATTCTCAACTGTTGGATTGTCAGTTCTGTAGCTACTTTGTGGGCAACTTAATACTCTACTGTATTATACTTACATAAGGAAATTGCTCATTTGAATATCCGCCTGTGTAACTTTCCACTAAGTCCAAATGACTAGTATGTTGGAACTCTCAAGAAAGAGAACTAAAGAGAAACTATGACAGAAGATTGGAGACAAAGTACTCATCTTTCCAATTATAATATCACTTCAATAATTATATATAATGGTGGCGCATTTAATTATTTTTTCTCCTAAATATTTATTTGAAAAGAAAGAAACTCTTAAATATTAGTTCATAAAACTTCTATTCATAGAAGAGAACACACGATTACAAGTTGTTTGGAGCATTTTATGAAACGCATTTCCCAATTTCTCAAGGAACAAAACCAATCTGACAGGGCAAACATCTAAGAAGACTAAGATTTAGGAGAAGAAACTTACTTCATGGGGTCAATTCCCCTTTTACCCTGTAGTGAATTTGCGAGTGCAGATGAACAATTCTCTCACTGTCAAATATTTGAGATGCTATGTTATCAAACTATACCATACATTTAAATAAGAATTCATTATTCCATAATTCAAATGAACGACCAGAAACACAACATTTCTCAATATATTATACATGTGTCTGTTATTAAAGAGAAGTGGGAGCAAATTGATGATAGGCAAGTATGTATATATACACTAAATTACAACAGAGAAAATATAGCTTATATTTAAGATAGTTCTCCTCATATCCTGAAATATTGGACCTCCAACTTCCAATCAGCAATACCTCTCACCCCTGCACTCACAATTAATTAAGATCATGAGCACTGGACCCAATAAACCTCCAATATCAAAATTGTTACCCATTAAGTTGCCATTCGTCAATAGCATATTCCATTAAAGAATAAAAAGAATCATAGTCAAATGGATGATGATGCGCATCAATGGACCTCACCATTAACAATTTGTTCTCATTGGAACTGCAGCTTTTTTGCATGTACTCTTTTGAAATTGGCATCAATACTCAATTGGGCCCTCATTCATGGAAACAGCTGCTACAGAGAAGGAATCCCATGAAAGCTAAACTTATTCTTGGAGGCACATCCATTTAATGAAAATTTTCAAGGGAAGATATATAATAAAGAAGACACAAATTCACAATGTATATGAAATGACTAATTATAATAACTTTCAAAATAACAATTATATACTAAGTAGATGTAGATGTGCTCTTTACTGTTTTGTTATGAAGGTATTTAATCACCACCACTTTGTTTTTCTTTTTTATTTGTTATTATATTACTGTCTTCTAAAGTACTATATTTTTGGGTATAAGTTGCAACAATATAGAATATAACTTGATAACTTGGCAAATACCAAAGAGGCAATGACAGGCTCCACTCTTTAGTCAGCCATCTTCACTAATCATGCTTATTTAATTAGTGCATGATTAAAGTATTATATTACTGTCTTCTAAAGTACTATATTTTTGTGTATAAGTTGCTGATCTCTTCATGTACTTGCACAAAGTTACAAACAATATAGAATATAACTTGATAACTTGGCAAATACCAAATAGGCAATGACAGGCTCCACTCTTTAGTCAGCCATCTTCTCTAATCATGCTTATTTAATTAGTGCATGATTAAAGATTTGTTATGTTTATGCCATTTTGTTACTTGCTTAGTACAAATTCAAAATTTTAAACAAAACATAGGATATACGATTTACTTAAATTTATTTAATGTGTCAACAGGGGCTTTATCAACAACAACAACAAAAAAGTGTCAACAAGGGTAATAATTTCACTAAAAATCAAAGAAATTAAACTACAAAAACAAAAGGTCTAAGTCGAAATTCCAAGTGCCCAATAAAGAACGTTTTACCAAGAAGAAAAAGAGGTGTGAAACTGTGAAACCTCCATCTTTCTAAGCTGATTTGTATTGCTATTTATAACTGTACATGTATAAATGCTTTGCTAGAAGCCTAGAATCTTGGTTTTTTTTTTTTTGGAGATAAATACATCACTAGATTGAGTCCTATCCCATCTCTAGTTACATCATCAGATAATTATAAAGATAAATACAACAAATAAAAAATCGTAATTCTGGGCTGTATGGATGAAATGAGTATTGTATATATTGGCGGCAAAACTAAAGTAATAAATAAAAATTGGCGGCAAAATGGTTTTATTTATTTTTATGTGGCGCCAAAAGCTTATATTTCCAAAGTGGCAGTGATATATGTCCTTCTCGATTCCCCTATCAAAAACTTGCAATCTAGCGGCGCCAGAATGCTTCTTTAGTGGGAAAAGGAAAGAAGAAAAAGAAAAATCACTGCTTGATCGGGTACTAAGAATATGCATCTAAACTTCAAATCTTATCTTTGTTTCTTAATTTTGTTGAATCTGTTGCCCTCTCTTTTTGTTATTTCACATAACAATGTTACATGTTTTGTGCTTTTGCAAATAATTTTAGTTATTTATTTTGCTTGTCATTGAATGAAGCTAGCACACTCTCTGTTTGAATGTTTCTGAATTGTATATGTTATGGAGTTTTATACTTTTATCCATGATATTTGCTTGTCTAATGCTTCTATAAAAAATTGGTATCTGCTAGCCTCTACTATAACCAAATTGAATTGGATGTTTAGTAAATCTTTTTTTTGTGGCAAATATGTTTAGTAGATCTTGATTTATAAATATGGGTTGAATTGGTGTCACATGGTTTGATTCACTTTGGTAAAGGCTGGATGTTTTGTTTTGTAAATCTCAAAATCTCATCTACCCACTATCTGGGTTTTGTTTTGCATCTTCTACTTTACCAATGCTTTCTATCAATATTCAAAACCAGCATTCTTCATTTTAGAACAGACCACAGTTTGGTCATGGTTGATTTCTTTCAAAGCCGACAAATTTATGAGTTTGCTTATAATGTAGATTTGTATGTAATACAAATAGATTCAATGATACACAAATTTTGACCAGTATGGAAAAGTGAACTCTATGACATGAAAATTTGCACTATATAATTTTCCAAATCTACAATCGCAAATTGGGCAAAACAAGTGATGGTAGAACTATGTTGTAAAATGTTCAAGACACAACATAATCTGTGGTCCGACAAGTGCAAAAGTAAGGATGAAGCAGCAAACTTAAATGGCTCTTCTCTTTTCAGTGAAAACTATATATACCACGTCTGTCATATATAGATGATTTACAAAATAGGATAATTAAGTACAAATATAAGTTTCCATTGAAATGGAAATCCACTTTGTGCATCCAATTTTTGCCTCTCATGTTATGCTAGAGACTTATAAGGTGTCCATACACAATGCGATATTCTTAAGCATACTTTCTCGGCTGGTTTTTGCATCACCATCTCCTACTCATCATCATCTTCTTTATGTTTCCCTTTCTTTCCAGCCACGCCTGTTGGAATGTGGAATCTCTCTTGAAGACGTTCAGGGGTACGCGTTCTCCGGTCAAATGCTCTCACACAAATAAAACCTGTAAGTAAAGAAATTCAATAATTTAGCGTGATTGTTAAATTTCATTTGGTATCAGATGTGGCTATACGCTTGCAGATGTTTTTTCTTCTCTTTCTTTTCATGATATAACGAGTGTGTTTTGAAAAGTACATATAAGTAATTTGGATACGATTAACTGGCCAAGTATGTTAAAGTTATACCATAAGAATGAAGTTAATTATATTCGTTTATAATAGCCTTAAATAGTTCCTACTATATAATACTTATGAGTATCACTTGTTTTTTGTACCACACTTAACAGATGCATGGAGAATCAATATAGGCTTTGTCTGGTTGCGTGTCTCAACCAATATGAACAATGTTAACTCTTTTATGAGACTACTATTGTCGTTATTGTTTTTATTTTAATTCCAAAGTTTGCATCCAGATCTTTTTATTCATTTCTTTCATTTTTTTTTCAGACTTTTTTTTCCAACTTATGTGTAGAACTTAACTTAATAACATGCTGTAAACTATCTTGGTTGTCATCACTACCTCTATAACATATGATGGATTTCTCCTCATACCAAATTCATGTTGGAAAACATTAAAGATGATGTTTTTGCAGCAGTTGAAAGTTTTTTTTTTTTTTTCTCATGTACTAAATTGGCAAATATGTATTTTTGGGGTTTGTAAGAATAAAAAGATGGTTATGGTTTTTGGTTCAAATGCTAGGAATGAGTTTTGCTCTTCTAATCTAACTAATTTATATCTTGACCTTAGCTTGTTTATGAATTATGAAGGGCTGGTTGGTCTTTCATAATTTATATTTGAAACTACTAGGAAGTGATAACCTATTCCTTTATGTGTACCTGCGCGTTTGCGATTATTTTGTAATTTTCCTATTAACTATGAAGCCATTAGTTCAGTTTTACAACAACCTCTATTTAGTAGTATCAGGGTGGAAATTACAAACCTCTCCAAAAGCATTCCATAATTTCCAAAGTTGATAAGCCTGCATTTGAAGACATTTTTGAGTCATTTGTTTGAATCTATCTATTTTATATATATATATATATATATATATATGGAGAGAGAGAGTGAGAGAGAGAGAGAGAGAGAGAGAGAGAGAGAGAGAGAGAGAGTAATAATATCGGAGAGTTTGGCATTTGTCAACGCTCTTTTGACAGCCTAGCTATTTAACATGCCAAACCATCTTCCATGAGAGAATCACTCTATGTATATAATAGGTGCAACTCATCTTGTGTAAAGTTTATTTACCTTTAAGAATTGAAGTTGTTGAGGATCCAAAGTATGCAACTCGCCTTTTCAGTCTCCATAACCATGCTCTAGGAACATTAATCGGGTGTATACTGGATTCATGATCAGCAAATACCTGCAAGGGGATGATATAGATGTGTTGTTCTACTCAGTAGCTTGATCTAAAACATTGATTTAATGTTCTGGCAAACAAAATATAAATTACTGGAGAAATTTTAAGTAAACTAACCTCATTAACTTGAAAGTATGTCCCGTTGAGTGGAAAGCTCCCCCTCATTGCTGTTCGACAGGGTATCTGTTCATGCATCATTTTATATAAGTCCTTATGCATAATTGTCTACAGTATTTATTGCAACTGTAGTAGTGTAAGTGCTTACTCACCAAAATTGTTCCATGAATTGTTTCGGAAGCTTCTTCTGGAAGATTATTACACGAAAAGCGTGTGTTCTCATAATTACATAGTTCTCTGGATTCCTGGGAATTGCATTTTTGCTTTGGTAGAGATGAATTTGCAGTTTCATCTGAAGTTGACATTTCCATAAATAATTGATTAGCAGACATAAAGTTGGGAAACTCTCATCTTAGACTTCATGGTCTCATTATCTTTAAAAACATAATTCTACCACTTCTGAACACTATACAATTGTATAATATGTTTTCTGGAAGTCATGTGGTACCTGATGTCCATATAGCAAGAAGGTATTGACATGGATCATCAGCGTCTCTTCTGTCTAGCTGTGACTGTAACATTCATATTTTCAGAAATTAAGTTCATATACAAGTATAAAACCATGCAGATACAAGTTCTTGCACAGTAAAAGAATAGCTGACTTACCGCTGCCAATAGAGGATGATTATCTGGAAGTACATAGCTGCATCAATGCACACCATTTCAGGTCAAGTTTTATTGGAAACCAAACTACCTTTAATACACACACACATAAATATGTATATATACACACACATAACACATGAATTTAAAATTTTCTTTAGGTTATGTGAAGGCCAACTTACACTAGGTGCTTTGTCCTTAAACGGCCAACATGCTTCAGTTTGGGAAGAGGGATGGAATTTTCTCCTGAAGGAAATAATACTTCCAACAGCCCATTGGTTCGAAACACATCCACATATGGCTCTAAAGTTTCCAAGAACCTTTCACTGCTGGGTTGAATGGTTGAAGTATCATTATGATCATCAAGATAAAGATCTTCAATGTCTGGTAATTCTGTAGATTCAGGTTGTGGTGATGATATATATGGCTCTAAAGTGGTCAACAAATTTTCACCACTGAGTTGAATGGTTGGAATATCATTAGGATCATCAAGAAAGAGATCTTCAATGTCTGGTAATTCTGTAAATTTGCGTTGTGGTGATGATGGTTCTTCAATGATAGGCTCACAATTCTTGGTTCGGTATTCTGATGGTTTGGCCTCATGAAAGGATTGTGATATTCGATTGAGTGCCTCAAAAGCCACAATAGCATCAGAACTAGGCTCACCTTTCTTTGTTGGACTTGGCTTCTTTGCTGGCCCTGGTAAGGCAAGCCTTGTACTGCATCAAATTTTTACATTAGTGTCTCTGAAAAGGTTTCCAATGGACATAAGTAAGAAACTAATAATATTTAGTAATTAAACATTTGATTATATTGTTACCATTTTTTTTTTTTAGTTTCAATGGTCTGTGAACACATGCATCCAAATTTCCATTTTCAAATGTCTAGTGAATTGATGTCCTGAACCTAATCATGTGTTGCTCGATTACAATGTTTTAACTTCTTTTTTCTTGGCCTTACATATTTCCCCACTTTATATGCATAATTATATATAACTCAAGCTAAGAATTTGAAGAAAACCTTGCAAATGCACTGGCGTAGTGTCTGCACTCTCCTTTCATTGGACAAGAATTGCAATTTGGAGACCTCTTTGTGCAGTAAACCTGCATACATATTGATATAAATTTCTTCTCACAAATTGAAAAAATGTCACATTGCTGCTTCAATTATATTTCAAAGATACATACCTTTCCAAAGGTTATCATTTGATAATGTAGCTCATACCTGTTTAAAGAATACACTAAAATGAGTACAAGTTTTAATTTAATAAAGTGGATTTCATGAAATGCAAATAATCTTAAAGGGAAATTTGGGAATTACAATGTTAATGGATCCAAGGACTGTAGTCGTGGCCAAAGATACTTCTGAATGTTATCCAACACAGGCATCCTACACATAAGACATTATATAGTTAGTTGGAAATACAAGTGATATGTGTTGTTAGTATATTTTATACTTACAGTTTTAATAGATGTATTTGGAGATCTTCAGGTAATGGTTGAATAGGAACCCAACCTAAACGAATGGCTATTCGGCCAACATTTACGTCCACCTAATAGAAGATAAGAAGAAACTTTTTTAATTTACTAAAACATAACTTGCATTTTGTAAGTGACCAATATGCTCTTTTAAATCATACCGGGAAGGCTACATGTTGGAGTGCCAAAAGTCGCACACACTCAATGCTTTTCAAGCCAATACCCTCAATCTCTCTTAGGTATTTCCTACAAGTATTGGTGATTGAATGATCAAACTTTGACAAATCGGTAAATAAGAGGAACATTTTAGTATAATTGTATTGTAAATGTATGCTTACGTTACTGTCTCAGGTGGGGTATTTCTCAACCACTCGAGGTCTATTTGTTTATGGTCTTCATGCACTTGGTTAAGAAACTTCTGCAACATAGAGAAAAAGTAGTTAAATTTTAAAATTTGTCAATCAAATTCTGGAACAGTGAGTAAAAGTATGCACAATCCATGAATAGGAAAATATATTATACAATTTTTTGAACCAAAATATGGTAATAGGAATAAACTTGTTCTTACCTTGAGTCGATCTGCAATGATATTATGTTGGCCACGTCCTTTGATAGTATAAGCTATCACTTTTTCTTCTGCTTGTCTAACTGCCTCCCAGTCTACTGAATCCATGTGATTTCTATTTCTTTCCCCCTTCCTAGAATAGATCCTCCTCAAACAATCCCAGTCAGTTTTAGCCTCCATTATAGCCTTATTATTCTTCCCTCTATGTTTTTTCTGGTTGAAGTTGTTGGCATCACCAGGTGGCTGCATGCAAATTTTTGGTGGCAGACTACACATGCCTTCTGAATCAACTTTTGTTGATATTTTCTGCTCAACTCTTGGATTATACAACACTATACTGGACCCCCCTTCAAGGTCATTTGGTTTATCAGGAGTTGCCTCCTCATCAGATATTGGCACAATGGAAACAATGTCACTTGAATTTTGATTGGCTTGAAGGGGGAATTTGGCGGCAAGTGACATGAAGGCAGAGCTATAGAATAGAATATTGAGTTAATAGTCTCATTATGACCCTCCAAAAATAATGCATATGCGACAAAATCTAGTTGATCAAATTTTCACTTACCTTGAAAGATGATCAGACACATTTTGAGTTAAGAAAACTCCAATCACTGAGTCCACCACAGAACCTTTCCATGGTGAAAACTGCCTATTTCCTGCTCGATCAGGTT
This sequence comes from Purshia tridentata, assembly GCA_003254885.1. Classification (NCBI taxonomy): domain Eukaryota; kingdom Viridiplantae; phylum Streptophyta; class Magnoliopsida; order Rosales; family Rosaceae; genus Purshia; species Purshia tridentata. The sequence continues at coordinate 24,309 of QANT01004703.1, read as the reverse complement.
ATAATTTAATGTTAGAATTCTATGTAACATTTTTAGCAAAGTATTAGCTAGTAAGGTTGTACCTTGGATTATATGCATGCGAGATATAAGTAAACCTATCCGACCACGAAAGACTTCTCTTTCATTATTCCACCATTCCTCATCATCTTCTTTCCCTTGACCCTCTTCAACTTTGTCTTTCATCTGAATCCTCCATGACAAAGCCAGTTCTTCACGCTCTGGGCTAAGTTTTTCAGTTTTTTTTCGACCCTTGTATTTGGCTAGTATGCCAATCCCTCCATGAGGACCATGTGCATCCTGATGTTGTTGTCCTTGATAGGAAACTAGTATGCCATCTTCGTTGATGGGAACATGTGCATATTGGTCTTGCTCTAGGTCGATAATTCTATGGTTGATGTGTGGACTTTTCTGTACAGCCAAACTGATAGTGTCTCCCCATGAATCTGCATCAAATGCAATATAGAGCTTACAAATTAATTTAATGTGACTTATGCATCTGCTTCTTGAAAAGAAAAATAATCTCTACCAAAGTACCTATTGATTTGGCACTTTTATTGTCATGAAACATCTCAGAAAACCTTTCTTCTACCTGCCCTTCTTTATATTCTGCAAATAAATTATTGTGTAAGGTTACTTAAAGGAATTAAAATTGAAGTGGCATGTGCTACTTTAAAAAAGAAAAAAGAAAAAAGAAGAGCTTTATGCAAACATAATTACCTCTTGAGTTGGTGAAGCAAGGACCCTCGTGCTCAAATGGACTTCCTTCACTTTCACCGTTGTGAAGGTCTGTATTGGCAAAGGAAGGTCCAATCTCAGTCCATTTCTCATTAAGGTAGGGCCTATGGAAATTCTCAATTTTTTGCATTTCACCAACTGCCTCTCTGATAAGTTCACCATTTTGAAGCTCTGTATTGAAAAGGGAAGGCCCCATCTTAGTCCATTTCTCTGTAAAGCTCCCTACATTTTCAGTTGCAGATAGAGCATCCTCATTAAGGTCGGGCATCTGAAAATTCTCACTTTTTTGTCTTTCACCAACAACTGTTTCTTTGAGAAGGATTTTTGGTGACTGATTGCGCCTCTGTGCATACCCCTTTGATCTCTTCTTCTTGGTCTTAATTAGTGATTGCAGTCCATCAATTAGATCTCTGGTTTTTGTTGTTTGGTATGGAAGCCTTCCCTGGTTTTGTTTGCTGAAAACGTTGTGCACTTCTTTTGGACTTATTTTGAGGGCTAATTTATTGTTAGTATGTCTCAGTGTAGCATGGCTTGCATTCTCATAAAACTCACTTGCTATTACAGACCATCTGTCTACCTCCCATTTCCTCCTCCTCATTCTTTGTTTCCGGCATATCTTTGGAAAATCCAGTCCTATATTTCTGCTATAATTGAGACAATGATTTGCATGGAATGTTCCTTGGTAAACCTGCAATACATTATACTGGAAATCAGTCTGGATGTGGTCACTGCCTTCTGAATCAAGTTTTCGACAACCAGTTCTAAGTCTTTGCGGATGAGTGACTAATATGATGGCACTTTCATCGTTTGAATGCTTTTTCTTGGAAGAAGCAGGCTTTGGTTTCTTTGGTTTTGAAGAAGCACGCTTTGGTGTTGCTTTCTTTGGCTTCTTAGGTTCCAGAGTTCTTCTAGGTTTGCCTATACCAACAATTTTCGGCCTATGTACCTTCTTCTTCGGTCTCTTCTGTGGCCTTTTGTTCAAATTTGTACCTCCATCTGGTCTTCTTTTCAGATTATTCTTATTACGTGATAAGCTTGGAGTGGTAGGCAATTCTGAGCCAACAATACAGTTTGAAACTTTGAACTTCTGATGCTCATTCTCCATATGATAGTCTACACTCTCTGGACTAAAATTTTCCTGAGTATTTTGATCATCTGTAGTCAAATACACTATCATTATTATCAATAAGAACAATAAAGGATTTAAGAATGTGATGCCATCTGAAATTTCAATAGCTATGATACAGGTTGAATGGATACATTCTAATTCCCACAAGTTATACCAAGATCAGTAAAGCAGCTAGTACAGCATCCTATTCCTCTAATTAAATAATTGAATTTGAAAAAATTGATTTAAATAAATAAATCCAGTTCAAGAACAATCAATAAAAACAAACTGTTAAATGAAAAAGCCACAAGGAAAGGAGAGCATTCAGCTCTTAACATGACTTACATTGTGACATGGAATTACCACTCTGCTGCTTTAGACCCAGCAACATATCTTCAACTGGCTCCTGCAGAGTCTCTTCACCAACATGAGATTGCACAACTGGAATGAAACATGTGTCCATCTTTTCAAAGGTACCGCTATTTGTTTCATTGGGAGATAATGACTGAGGGGTTAGAGGAGTTACTTTTTTCAAGTTTAGGAACTCTTCCCCATTAATTGTGACCTGTTCTGCTGCCAAATATGCTTCAAAATTTTCCATAAAACAAGAATCAGAAAATGGCTCAGACTTCCACACACTCTTATTTAAATCTAAGCCCACTGAACCCAAATTTGTGTTTCTTATTCCACTGCAATTCTGTACATTCCCCTTTGTGGGCAATGCTGAAATTGAGTCATTCAAGCCTTTGTTTTCCTCTGAAAGACTTGTAGCAGTAGAACAAATAGAAAGCCCATTAGAAGCCAAATTTGTGTCTCTCAGTTCACATGCAATTGGGTTATGTAAGCCTTTGTTTTCCTCTGAAAAACTTGTAGCAGAACTAGAAGAACACAGAGAAAACCCAGTAGAAGCCTCAATTTTTGAGTCACTGATCAATGAACAATGTCTCGGTTTGTTCTTGATTTGTAGTTTCAGGGGCCTCCTTGGCCTAGGCTTTATAGGGGTCTCCGGGGCCCGGAAGCTCTGCTTCTGCCCCTCTTCAGCTTCCATTGCATTGCCTTTGGAATCATGTTCTCTCCTCTTGTAAACCTTTAGTTCCGACATAGCTAACCCAACAACTGAGAGAAAGCGATCAAACAGAAAAAGAGAGAACAATAAAACTTATATTCAACCATAAACAAAATTGCAAAAGGGCACGGAATAAAACACAAAATCTGTCAATTACTTGAGGCTGAAGATTACACAAAAACTAGTGTAATCCTTGATTATAAAAAGAGTTTAGAAGAACAACCATCAAAATTCTGGTGTAATATTGAGAGTAGGTGGGTTTTTTTGAATGAATATTATGTGACAGTGTAAGTAGAGTTCTTTATGGAATCAAATACGTGACAGTTACTGAAGTACCCAAGAATCGAGACGGCAAGCAAGCTGCTGAGTTCCAATGGGCTGGGCCAAAAAATGTGTTTGTAGGAAAGAGTTTATTTGTTAAGAGGAATTTTAGTGGTATAAAAACAACTAATTATTGATCAAGTGATTCTTCTCTCTGTTTTATCTTTGTTTATCTTTTGCCATTCGAAGTTCTAATCCTTTGGCTCATAGAAGACAAAAAAATGAGTAAGCACTCACAATCTTCCTCAATAAGCACTTTCACGTGCTTTTGTATGAAGCACTTATAATTTTATAAAAATTTATATGTGCTTTCAATCAAAACCCTTCTTAAAAAACATTGTTAAATAAGTCCTGAGTTTTGTAACTTTAAAGACAAAACACCGCCTGTTTAACAAGTGTGTAGTTGTAATTAACTGTAGTAATTGCAATTTGCAATTAACTATAATTGTAGTTGTAATGACTGTAGTTGCAGTTGTAGCTGTCGTGAAAATCCTCATATCATTAATATTAAAGCGCTCTACAATAAATAAAATATTAGTATTGAAAATAAAGTATAATTTGATTGTTTTTCAATTATTATAAGTGCTCTGGGCTTCTTACGAAAGAGAAATGAGCCTTCTACATAAATTGAATTGGGTTTCCAAAAACCGCATTTATACAACTATAATAATTTTGGTAATCTTTATGATTACAGAGTCAGAATCAGAATTTTGTGTTACTTCACAAAAATAAGATTGTATAAAATAACTTTCGTTCAACAAAATAATTACATTGAAAAAACTTATTATAGGAGGGTATAGTCGTAAAATAAAACTATTAAAATAAAATTTAAAAAATTCAGTAAAAAAACCAATTAACAGGTGTAGAAAGCGTACCAAAAAGTTAAGTAAAGGGAATACAGGATTTGGTACGAGGCTAAAGCTTAATCTTTAAAGAAAGAGGAGAGAAAGATAAATAGTAAGGAGAGGTGGATGTAAAGACCAAGATCTTACCTGATACCAAAAACGTGGCACCGAAACTGCTCTCATAAGAAAGTAGCTTCAGCCGGGTCATTTTGAAACACAGGACCCATATGAAGTCAGTTAGTTTTATCTGCAATGGGCTTGGGTAAAATAGGTCTCAGCCCAAAACAAATTTATACACATGGGCAAAGATCTTATATCTGGGCCTCAGAGAAATTGGGCCGTTTACCACTTAATTTGTAATTTTTATTTTTAAATTTTATTGTGAAAGAAAGCAAAACCCTCTCTGTCTGTTCCTCTCTGCTGGTACTACTTATTCTACCACTTTGCTTAGTAACCATCGCTCACACTCACTCACTCACTCTCACACCACCTTATCTTCTTCTTCTACCCTGAAACACAGCACAATGCCTGAGCAAGACTCGTCAAAACCCACCACCGAGTCCCCACTCAAAGACCAAGAACCCGACCCAAACTCAGACCCAGATGGAGAAAACCTCTCCTCCTCCTCAGACTCAGAATCCGACTACGACTCCGACGATTCCTCTGAATACGAAGGAGAAGAAGGTGGTGGTGGTGAAGGGGATGAATCACTCATCTATATCCGACCCGGGGAAGAAATACCCGAATCCGAAAACACACCCGACGTGAACATGAAACTGTTCTCGCAGGTCCTGCAGAGCAAGAGAGTAAGGAGGAGGCAGGACGAGGAGGACAAAAGCTACGTGTTTTACGAGGACCTCTTTGATTTTCCGGAGGACCCGGAAAAATGGCGGGAGGAGGACTTGAAGGAGCTTTGGGGGGATGCTCCATTGGAGACGACCAAACCCGGTTGGGACCCGGTTTGGGCTGATGAGGAGGAGTGGGACATTGTCAGAGAGGAGATTAAGGCCGGCCGAGACCCGCCCATTGCCCCGTTTTACGTCCCGTACCGGAAGCCTTACCCGGCCATACCTGATGACCATCATGACATTTCCAATCCTAAAGCTGTGATTGAAGAGTTGGATAGGATTGAGGAGTTTCTCACTTGGGTTAGCTACATTTTTCCTGATGGCAGCTCGTATGTCTTTGGTTCTTTCTTTACTGCTGTATAGTTTATGTTCAATTATTTCCATTAGCTCATAACATGAGAGAAATGGGCAATGTTCTTTTTCACTGTTGTAATTAGGCACTTTTCCTTGCTTTAACTTATCATGTTTCTTCTTACTAAGTTATAATCTTTTTTTTCTTTAAGGTATGAGGGCACTGTGTGGGATGACTTGGCTCATGGGAAAGGAGTCTATGTAGCCGAACAGGGACTGGTCAGGTTTGTCTATTTCTGATCATTGCAGTTGTGACCATACTCTCATTTATAGATGCCTGTCTTGGAAAATTTGTGCTTTACTATGACTCTATAATGGCCAGAAAAGAAGATGAAAATCAAACAGCAAGCTGAACCGATATATCTGTTTTATTTGGGGGGTGATGGGATTAATCAAAATAAGTTACAAATATACAATTTGATGAAATTACTAGTTAGTAGCCTAATATTCCTGGCTTATCTGCTTTGGTGGTCAAGGGTGTGGGGGGTTGTTCCGAGGTTCAAATTTTACCAAGCCAAAAAGAAGCATCCTAAATTTCTAGAAGTCATAGAAAGCTTATTTCAAAGATCTTGTGCAGGACATATAGTCAGCTCTATGCCTTTGTGGGGGTTTGGATCAATTTTCAAATTCAATGTCTCACCAAGAAAATATTTCATATTTTTAAAATTGGGAATTTGAGTTTTCCCAAAACTTATGACGTCAAAAAAACAGTCAATAATTGTCATGTATCTGCATAGCTGTATGGAATATCCAGAAATGACAGTAATACTGATATATAGATTGGGTGTTTTGACTTTGTCTTGTGTGATTTCTTAAGCATGGTTGTTATATATATTGGAGGGTTGTTTTCTTTGTCTAAACTCTAAACTGATTAATTTGGTTAGCTTGCAATTCCCTTTTACTCTGGTTATGTGAAAAAAAAAAAAAAAATCATTCTCTATTCATAGGTATGAAGGTGAATGGCTTCAAAATAACATGGAAGGTCATGGGGTTGTTGAAGTTGATATACCTGATATAGAGCCTGTTCCCGGTTCCAAGTAAGTTTATGATCCTTATTTATGTACCATTCCATATCTTGACTGTTAGTACTGCAAGATTTCATTACATGTAATAAGAACTAATTGAATTCCTTGTTACCCTCTTTTAAGGCTTGAAGCACAAATGCGTGCTGAAGGGCACATAATATCAAGAGATTATATGACCCCGGAAGACAAGGAATGGCTGGAGATGGATATTGAAGACAGCATTCGTCTAGCAGGGGGGCAGTATGAAGTACCCTTTTATGAAAGAGATGACTGGATCAGACAATTTGGGAGGAAACCGTTAGTTATATTTTTTAGCCGCTTTTGCTTCTATTTAAATGAATTTTTTATTAATTTTAATTATATTCTTAAGATTGGAAGATGTGGTTAGTATTCTAAAATGTTATCTTTCTTTGGCTATTTATGCGAATTATCAAGTAAAATCAAAGTGAGGTAGTTGCTCAATGGGTTTGAACTCCTTAAGTAGTGTTGCTTTGCTGTATGATGTCAGTCCTACTCCTTTGATAGCCACCCCTAGGATCTTACTCTGATAATGCCAAAAATTTCAGAACAAGACGTATTGCACACGCCCAGTGACTAGGTGGGTACTCAAATAGTCCCAGACACCCCTTAGGAGGTGTGGATAAGGTGTGAGATACATCTGATTGTTATAAATTTAAAAGAAGTTTTGTTATGTACTTCAGTTGGTTAGTGATTTGAACGCCAGTATAGAGTAGTGACTTTTTAGCATCTTATCCATGGCTACAACAGGAAGGGGTGAAGGGGCAAAAGGGCTTGTAATTCACAATTTTTATTGACAATTTTATCAAACCTTTTGCATGCATTTTTTGTGAAAGTAATAAATGTATCCTTTTTGCTGATACTAGTGTTGTGGTTTTATAATGATTGTCTATCTTTGCCAGGGAGAAAGGTCGATATCGTTATGCTGGTCAGTGGAAACATGCCAGAATGCATGGATGTGGTGTATATGAAGTCAATGAACGTACCATATATGTAGGTGCATGAAATATAAGCCATTTATTTTCATAAATTCATTGAACATGTGGGAGTCAACTTTAATATATTGAAGAGGTCAAAGGATTAGAGAAATTTTACCTGTATCTAGTACATATAGAGACCCTCTGTTCTGTTTTTCACTATAAAATACATGAAAACTACAGATATTAGATTAAACCATGTAAATAGAATGACCACAGTATGGGGTACCAAGGGATGCAGAAAATACTTAATATGCAATGAAAAGAGGGTTGGTGAGATTCAAGACATTGATTTGGAAAATAGCTTTGATACCAAAACTTATGTATCAGTATGAATTCAACTTTAATTTTACCACACCTGGAACAGCACCAATGTGATTGTTTTGGATTTACAACCACACAACTTTCTAGCAGAAGCTATTTTTGTTGTGATGGTTAGGGCTTGATTTGATGATTGTACTTGTTTGAGGATTGGGGTGGGGTTGTGAATTTTTTAAAATTAATTGCTATTTGTGATATAACAGCAGTGCAAATAAGTGAGTCAAAGAAGATAAGGATAAGTTTATGGGTATCGCACCTAACTTATAAATGTAGGGTTATACTTCTACGTATCGCACCTAAAGTTCCTTGTGGATAGTGTTGAAGTATGATTCTTGTCAATTTGTTACCAGTGCTCCATTGATTCATCCTAAGCCATAGACCTTTCAATCTTGCATTATTTTATGAATTGTTAATGTAATTGAGGCATCATTGATTAGTTTAACCCATATTTTTTTAAGAAACCTTTACTGATATTATGATATGTTAATTAATATCTCCATAAATTCAGTCCATTTATATTTTTATTCATCTTTTATGCAACTCCTAATCCTAATATGATGTAGACTTCTGTCGTCCAATTTAGAAGCAGTAATCGACCAAGTTGTAAACTACTGAAGGACTTACATAAGGACCTAATAACATCTCTTGACTCAAAATTAGATCTAATCCCTGGATTCCAATTGCAGCCAATTTTCAACAAATCTGGGAATTCCGAATATACTATCTAATGATAGAGGATGCTTGAATAAAACTAAACTTGCAGCATTTCAGTGCAAAGTAACCAGTGAAGAGAAACTAAAGTAGCTTATAGGGGATGCCAATAAGAGCCGACACCAAATCATCTGAAAGATATGCCTTTGTTTGCATCTCACAGTGTCCAATAACTTGTTACTATTGTATGGTTATTGAGTTAGTACTTTATCTTCTTTTCACATGCAGGGTAGGTTCTACTTTGGGGAGTTATTGGAGGATTCTAATGGGTGTGATGAGGATGTATCAGCGGTAAAAATATCTCTTCAGTCTTTGATGTATTATACTTGAATGAAAAATAAAGAGAAACTTACCATCTGTAGAAATATATCCCTAATGTGTTGGTGGATTTTCAGCTGCATGCGGGTATTGCAGAAGTGGCTGCTGCTAAGGCTCGGATGTTTGTGAACAAGCCTGATGGAAGTATGTTTTTTGAATGCTAGTAATAACTATCTGCCTAAGGATTATATTTATTGTCTTGTCTAGAAAAGTGATGCACAAAAACAGTTACAATAATTGTCAGGAATGTGATCTGCGTATTGGTAAGTATATTTATTTGTCGATTCAGGTGCATTTGTATGATGTATAAATCTGTCTGTAAAGATAGATGTTCAGAACACTATGGAACGCACTTATTATTATTTTTAATTAAGAGATACCAATAGATCTTCAACACCCCTAAATAGGTTTGCATATGTTTTGCCCTTCTTTGGGGCCTTGCTCCATTATTTTTATGATAATCTGGCTCTCATCCAATGCGGATTTAGTTGATTTGGACATTTATTGTCACAGGAACTTTGAATTACTATTATAAATTTGTCACTTCATGAAGATCTGGTTTATATCATAAGATCCATTCAGCTTTTGTATTCTGTATGATCTCTCCTTTGTTCATGACATGGAATTGCTCTGCCTTTAAAGTGATTAGGGAAGAGAGGGGCCCGTATGGTGATCCTCAGCATCCATATTTCTATGAAGAAGAAGATGTTTGGATGGCACCAGGCTTCATAAACCAGTTTTATGAAGTAAGTTATAATCAATTTTATGACTAGTGAAATTGTTTTACATCAAAAAATGAAAATTAAATCAATATACTAATTAGTCAGGATTAAGGATTGGTCAGGTTTAAGAAATTTAGTACGTATACTTCTTTGGCAGGTCCCTGATTATTGGAAAACATATGTGCACGAGGTCGATGAGGAAAGGGAAATGTGGTTGAACTCCTTCTATAAAGCTCCATTGAGGATACCTATGCCTGCTGAGCTAGAATACTGGTGGTCAAAGGGTATTAATTTCTGCATCCATAAAACCCCCCAGTTTCTTGCATTTATTTCAAGAATTTGCTCTGCCACTCCCAACACACATTATTTTATTTCCTCTTTTTTTTATGTTTTGCCCAAAAAAGTATCTGAAATGAGCTGCAAAATGTGGGATAGCTCTTCCCAACACACACAAAAAACTCTCCTCTTATGAATCCTTTATTTTCCCTGTTTAAAGTTTGAGAGGTATCACCTGGCTACATAGGCCAGTGGCTTCTTGACACAATTCAGTTTAGTTTTTTGCTTCTTCTCTTGTGATCAGGTTAGCTTATGCTTTTGTTGAAGTAACCAGAAAAAGAATGCATGGTTTGTTCTTCCACCAAAAAGGACAAAGTAAAGTTTCATACTAATGGTATGTCACATTTGATTGAGCAGATGAGACTCCAGAATTTGTTCTTATTAACAAGGAACCAGAACCTGATCCTGAAGACCCATCAAAGCTTGTATATACTGAAGATCCCTTAATCCTACACACACGAACTGGACGGTTAATCAACTATATCAATGATGAAAAATATGGGGTTCGCTTGTTTTGGCAGCCACCTCTGAAACCCGGGGAAGAGGTGGACCCAAACAAGGCACAGTTCCTTCCCCTTGGTTTTGACGAGTTCTATGGACGTAACATCGGTGTGAAGAAAAAAAATATATGGATGCGTCTTGTATCGGCAGTGGAAAACGCATGCAAGCCTGTCTTTGATAAATTAGAGAAATGGACTGAAGAGAAGAGGAAAGCTAGTGAGGTCAAGATGAAGCTGATTGAAAAAGAACTAGAACTAGTAGAAGCTGAATTGTGCCTGGAAGAGGTCATTGAAGATATGGATGAGGAGTTGAAGATGAGAGAGAAAGAGGAGGAGAAGGTGGACATGAGTTTGAAGGAGGAAGAAGACACTTCTTCATTGGCTAACCAAGATGAGAAAGCCTTAATTGAAGAGGATGATGAAGAAGAGGAAGAGGAAGAGGAAGAGGAAGATGAGGATGATGTTGCGCCACCAAGTTTTGGGTCTGCAGGTGCAGATCAGGATGCTACTAAAAATGGCCAGAAGGGAAACAAACCTGGGCAGTCTCCATTTTCTTCATCTTCATTGGCATTTGCTTCAAGTAGCCCTGTCTCTGGAGTGAGTTCTAAACTTTTGATTTCAACATTAATGCCTTTTCAGATTTTTTATATCATGATATCATTGTGAGTTGGCATTATTGAAGAAAATGGCTTGTGATGTTATGACTTAGCTATTCGATGACTTGGATTGAAGAAAATGTCAACCCTAGCCAATCAATTCATTAACTCTGTCATGGTTTTTAGATCAAATCATAATCTTTTCCTTTCCTGCATCACCAAGCAACTAAACTGAGGATTGCTCATTTGCTCTATACTTTTTTCATTGAAAACGTAAGCTTATATGGTGATTCATCAGGTCTATACACAATACATATATTGATAATATGTATATTTTATAGATGAAGATTGGATGTCTTTTGGTGAAAAGCTAATGTCCTGTTAAATTTTTAGAGGCTTGATTTGATTTTCATATCTTGTTATGTAACGGCTGTTAATATTTGCATTGAACAGTGTAGACTGCAGAACTTGATTGCTTCAGTGATTGAAATTAATCACAGTGCCTAACCATAATAAGCTGAATTGAGATGGAATAGACAAGTGACATGCAAATTTGTGCGATGAGTTGATTGGTCTCTGTATAAAAGTATGCACTTAGAGCAGAGGTTCAGTTTTCACGTGAATCTATGTGATCTGACTACCACAACTGAGGGTACAAGCTTCTAGTGATGTGTAGTGCATTATTAAAATAATTTTATACACATGGAAGCTTGGCTATATGCATCAAGTAGTTACAATTTACAGCTGAAATGATATAATTCAGAAGTTTTGACAATGTTTATTGGGTTTGATCATCAACAATGTCATTCTCTTCTTCCTACCCGTCTTGATAAGTTGAAGGTTGATTGCACAGCCATTGATGCCAACTGCCTTTATTTATTTTCAACTGTGATAGTCAAGATGATAATCTGTATTAAAAATCAGATGCTAGTGATTGACACATATAATTTTATGCCTATACACAAAAGTTATGAAGGCTCTAATTCTGTATCAACCTATCTTTTAATATTTTATTATATGGTTCCAGTAAGCCGGAGTAAGAAAACTCAGTTTGAGTGAGACATGCCATTTCAGAATTAGTTCCAGGCTCTTATGTCTAATTTCTTGTTTGGCTTTGCAGATTCCATCCCAGCTGCAACAATCATTTTTGTCATGGAAAAAGAGTAGAGGTAAGCCAAAGGCAGCTATTACCTCATGCGATGAAGCCTCTAGTGGTGTCTTGAAAACAGTTGATTCAGTCAGTTTCCCTCTAGTGGTTGACCCAAAAGTAAATTTGAAAGCCATTAGGCAGAGACACTTGAACTTCCAAGTCAAAAACCTCTCAAATGGGAAGCTATGTCGGTTACGGCCCTTATCTCAAATAGGCTCACCTCATCCAGCTTGTGTTAATACCAGAATAAGCCCAAAAGAGATTAGATCAAGAAACCATAGTTGGCTGCATGCAGCACCGGAAATGGAATCAGACAGTATTTTGTCTTTGCATACACCAGTGTATTATTTGGAACCATATGAAGAAACTATACGTGGTGAGCCAGTTTTTCTCCCTTGTTAACATAATACTTGTACTGTATGACTTTGAAAGAGGGTCAATTTTGTAGGTTCCATTCTTTCTGTAGCCAAATTTTTATACTCAGCACTCTCCCTCCAAAGCCCAAATGAAAAGGGAAATGAAGATGAAGATACTGAGTTTGAATGTCTTAAAGGTGTCATGAAGAGGACAAGAGGGTCTGTGTAGTGACATTGTTATTGTTATTTTAGTTTTTTAAGTTGTTAGTCTTGTTATATCACAATGCCCTTTGGGTTAATAAGGATATGTGGAGGAAGGGAAATTTAACTTTTATTTTTGTTAGGGTTCTCAATCCGCATTTTCATGCATGCATCCTCTTAGCCAACTGAAGATGTACCTTCACTTTCTGATCTAAGGTATCGATTCAGTGAATGTTCCAAGCTAGAAATGTAATCTGCATTTCCTTTTCTCCCACCCCCTTCCCTCCCAATGATGTTAGAAGTTCTCATAATTATGAGCGACAGACAGCTTTTGGCATATTGCAAAAGGTTTTATAGGTTACAGGTGTCTGCACTATTCAACTTGGATCATGATCAAAGTTGCAACCAGACAGGACCGTCTACATTCTAGTGTTTGACGTGTTACTTCAATTTCGTGTTTAATATGGAAGTTAGTGTAGGGTTGCAGGCATAGGAATTCATGTACAATGCGGTAAGTTTAGATTCACAATTTAATAACATAACATTCTACTACAAACTTTAGGGGGAATTTTGAGCGTGAGATACCCCGCAACAAGGACCTGCAACTCTCGAGGATACGAACTTGGGGATTCAAGTGACCCAACCACCTCAATACATGTAGGGACTGGGTGCCCCAGTTCAGTCTCTATAGGTTGGGCAACTTGAGCCTTGAGGTGTTTATAATATGGTGAATTGGACATAAATTATTAAATTGGACATGGACAGTCTACCTAAGTTTCTACCGAATGCCAGAATGTCACAAAGCTAAACCCTGTGGTCGCATCATTGCATGTTCTTGACCATGATGGTTAACATTTGTAAGCCAACCAAATTCATTTACCATTAAAAGCTGGACCAAAACATAGTGAATTCAGTTAGCCAACACTTGTCATACTTAGAAAATTAAGCTTCTTTTTCTATAGTCCGACTTGCCAAAACAAAATTTTCTGTGCTTTAGCCTTTAATCACAAGCCAACCTTAATTTCCTTCCATTCAACTTCACAAACTTGCAAAGTCAAAATTATTAAATTCACTTATTAGTATTACAATGTACGTACACGTCTCATTTAGTTATTTATTTATTGAACACATGATTTTAATTAGTTAATTACATTGCTGAAGCTTAAACTTAATTGGATAGTTTAAGCCTGACAAGGCACGACACCTTGATCTATACCAATCTTACCAAACTAAACCAGATTCTAGACACCAGATCAGTACTAGTCCACGTGCATGCATGAGAGAGAGAGAGAGAGAGAGAGAGAGAGAGAGAGAGAGAGAGAGGGTACCTTTAATAATAGAGGAGGTGGTGATCAATGTCATATATGCATGGGCAACGCTCATCCATAGACTATTAAGTACTTGTCCCCTTCTCAATAGAGAACCATGATGGACATACCTACAACTACAAGCTTATCCACTCAAGAAATGAGTCCAAGTGGTTTTGGAGCAAAGCAATAATATTGAGACACCAAGTTTGTTGGCTACAATTATTCTCTAAATGATGTATATATAAATATAATGTTAGTATCAATAAATGAGATTCAGAATATAGCCATATCTATTTAAATAAATGAAATGCTATCATATTATTATCATTGGTGAATTAAATACATATATTCTTAAATCTTAACATACTCAATTTCTCATTATTAGAATACAAAGTTTCTCACAAGCTCTAAAGATGTTTGTATGTCATATACCATCTTTTTATCATAGAAAGACTATTTATTTGGAGCGTAGCATGAAAGAAAGCAAAGAGAGAAAGATGCTGAGATTGCGATCGATCGACTTGGCCCTTTATTTGCTCACATCACATGTTGGCCTTCCTATCTGTCCATGTATTTAGCACCTGCACTAGCTATGCCTTCCTTACTTTGCCTGTCTTCTTTCGGGTTCTGGATTGTGCACTGAATGTCACCTACCCTAGATAGCAACACCAACATGTGTGGTTATGAAAAATAATTTGGACCAATCACCAGTGTAAAAATTAATTATATGACAAAATCAAACTCATGCACCAACCTTAATTTCATATATTTCTATATTGGACTAGTATTGTTTTTTTATAATTTTTTTATATTACATAGGGAGAAAGTTCAAATCCGAGTGTGTAAAGAAAAAGTTTTTATCCTCTACCAACTATATCAATCCCACTTCACGAGTCGCATTGTTCTTTAAGTTAGTTAAGCTATGTGATCTCTTAAATTAATCATCACATATTTAAGAGTATAATTTTCTTATAATAATTTTGGAATGCGATGTTTTGTCATTATTAAGATTTTGAGGGAAATATTTAATTTCATGATGTGAGTGCTTACATGATATATATAATGCTACATTAATATATCTCATACTCAATTAGTGTATATATACATGGATGAGATGAGTGTGTGTAATGCACTGCCAAGTGCCAATGACAAACAATGTGATTGTCGCACCATATAACATCATAATTGATATAATAGAAAGAAAAATAGTATATGATGTATATAGTGGGTTATAAGTTGAAGATGTAAATTGAAAAGAAAAGCCAAAATAAAATGTTTCCTTGAAATTGATGGATCCCCCAAATGGTCTTAATTAACTCAATTATATGGGGAAAGAGAGAGAGATTATAAGAACAAATTAGGTGAAGATGTTACGTATGATTAGAAAGAAAGAGCATTCATATGTATGAGTACATATCACTTTTTTATTTTTGATGCATTATTTATCGTTCATTATGAATTATTTTAATAAAGAGTGACTATAAATCATTTATTAAACCAAATAATCATTAATATATGTATCATATTTTTACGAAACAATTCATTTTTTACAGAATGATAGGCTGATTACAAATATATAATTAAATATAAAATAATTGTCGACTTATATTCTAATTAAAAAAACTTATATATAGTGGTTTTTGGAATGTGGGATTCTAAATTCAAATATCTGGCATTGCAAAACAGATCTCACTATTGATTGAATTTTACATGTTGGACTGAGCGCTCCTTGTATAAATTCTGCACTCTTTTTGCAATAACGCAAATAATATAGTTTTTCGTTTCAAAGCAAATAATACTTTCACTACTCCCTTTTATTGTTCGCATATTACTTATTTGCACTCCTACAAAGAAACCAATTGATTAATGCCACCAAGAGAAAAACAAAATTCATTCAAAATATTCTTCCAAATTATTTTATTTTATTTTATTTCTTATTTGGAGGAAAGGTTTCAAGCTTAGGGCACTTTTTCAATAAGTAAATTTCTTTAAACCGATACTTTTTATATTTAAATATAATAGGGGAAGCATAATCTTTCTATTATATACCCTAATCATTGCATATTTTCCTCAAAAAAAAAAATTACTTATATATAATATATGTTGCACCTTTTAAAAATATAGGCTCAATTACAAAGTCATTCACCAACTATAGAGGGTATTTTTTAGATTGGTATATTAACTAAAAATATTTCAAATACATACACCAACTATCAGAAACCTAGGAATTAGTACTTCTATTAAAATTTTCATCCAATAAAATGTTAAGTGACATGATGGACAATGTTGACATGGCTTTTGTTGTTAACATGGCATGTATTGGTGGGGTATATATTGGTGTATACACAAAATGACATATATACCCACCAAGTAGATATTGGTAGGGATACCCCAAATAAGGATAGACCAAGTGTCATTTTTGTGTATACCTCAAAATATCTCTACCTATATATCACGAGTAATACTATTTGAATGCATTTAACTGACCACATTAGTTGACCATCTTATATGGTAACTAATGTGGTAATGCCATATAATTAATTATTAGCATATCAGCTCATTTCAATAATTATATGGCATTACCATATAAGTTGCAATATAAAATGGTTAGCTAATGGTCAGCGTGTACATACAACATTATTCAATCATATACAATGTGTCAACAACAAAGCCACATCAACATTGTCCACTGTGGCACTTAACATTTTGTTAAATATAAATTTTAACAAAATGCTAGTTTGTAATTTTTTGACAGTTGGTGTATATATTTGAAATGGTTTTTAGTTAATGGATCAATTTGAAATACCTTCAATAATTAGCGGGTACACTTTGTAATTAAGCCAAAAATATATATTAAGAATAACGCAATGCACAATCTACTCATATCTAAGTAATATATGGTACCATATTTAAACGACAAATCTCACATCATATTCCATAGTAAAAGAAAGCCGTACATGACTAATGAGACTCTTTCAAATTTATATTGTTAATAATTTGAGTAATAACCAAACTGATCGACCTTAATTAATTATGAAATTAAGGAAAGATATATATTTGACTTGTGGTTTTACCTATCAGAAACCCATAGATATACTCAACAGGACTTGATTAGATAAGGAGGGTTGACAGTTAAAAAGATAGATTCGGAATCCATATTGATATGGATCAAAAATGTGTTATAAAATTGGTCAATGTTAGCAACTTAGCATCAATATCAATATCAATATACAGTAAAAGTGGCATATATTGACATAGGCTGATACAGACATATATAAATACAATGTTGACCATGAAATAATATGAAATCATGAATATTCTATTACAACGCGAATGAAGTAATTTAATTTACTGTGAAGGGATAAGATGCTTGCAAGTTGCAGCAATTGGACTATAGAGTAATGTGAATTACAAAAAATAATAATAATAATAATAAGTAGATCTTATATTAAATCGGATCAAATTATTATCGGATTATATTTGTTAAAATTAATATTTGTTTCGTTAATTTAATAAGTTATTGGATTCAGATTGTAATCGAATTATCGCATTGAATTACTAAAACCATTTCCTACTAATAACATCGGATTTAAATCGATCGAATTCGGATGAAAATATAATGAACGAAAACAAGGTTGATGCCAATCATGGATGGCCAAAGTAGGTAGGTAGCTAGGCACTGTTCTCTACCAGTCCAATCTTCTTCCTTCACATCTCATGTTTGGTCATGAGTAAAAACCAACTAAACTCTTGCCCCACCAACCCAAGGCAATGTCATAAAAATAATAAGACAGTGATATATATGGTCACAATTATTAATGCATGTTTTTGTCATGTACATATATATATATATCATTGGGCATCACTTGAATAAATTAAATCATATGATCTGAAGCTAATATAGACTGTTTAATAAGTGGGACTATGGGAGTGCTAAAATATCTCCATTTTTTAACCATATCTTATATGCCCAACACTAACATGTACCCCAACTATCGTGTAAGATTGTATAGTTTTTTCCTTGGTTGTTTTTGGTCAAAATAAAGTTTGTCCCAATCTACTGCTAGTAATGTGCTCCAATAATGCCTAAATTAATCACACCCATATATATATGTGTGTGTGTGTGTGTGGGTTAGGCGCATTGTACCCAGTCCTAAAATGGTAGGATAGATAGATTCTTTGCTTCTCTTGGTATTTGTTGAAACCATGCAATTAACTGTTGTTATCACAAAGCGAATTTATCTCCCAGCTTAATTAAAAAGAAAATGAATATCTATATCCTCAAGAAATTAAAAAATGATACATATTTTTTATTATTTGACGTGAGAGTGGTTAAAAGATTTCACTTAGAATTTTAGACTAACCAGTCCCATAAAATTTCAGTCCAAATTGAAAAAAAAACGTAATAAGATTAAGCTCTAATTTTCTTTTTCCTTTTTCCTGTGTTTAATTAGGTTACATTAAATGTATATGGTACATGATATGGTCAGCCACATCTCGTATTTTTTCCAACCTAAATTATAAAGTTATATTTCATTTTGTTTTTTTTTATTGAGGAACTAGCTGTGAACGTACTACCTCACCAAACACCAAAACGCCAAATACAATTTGGTCACTCTTCTAATATTCTCCTCTAAATGTGCGGCTATTCTTATTGTAATATTCTGTTCTAAATGCATGTGCAGCTATTCTTCTTCTAAGTTGTGACTTGTAACTACTATTATAATTTATAAGTACTAACAGCAATTGGCTTGTACTTTATTTATATTTCTCTCCATAATATTATAAATCTCCATAACAGCAATTGATTCCCCCTCTTCCAAATTTTTCAAAAACAAAAAAACAAAAAAAACAAGTATTAAACTATCTCACTCTTCTTTTACTTTCTCACTCATAATAATTCATTACATGATTATTATGCACATATGCTATCTCAATCAATCACGAAATTAAGTCCTCTATCATTACTTCCCCTATAGTAGTTCTAATTCAAATTTATGAGCTTCTCCTTGAAAACTAATTAATATGTGCACCTGCAACATTGGTTAAGAGGATGAGCTAATGAGACAATTGTCACGGTCCAAGAGATTTTTCAATGTAAAAGATAAGCATCACATGAGTGGATGGTATTAATATTATACCAAACAAAGATAAATATACTGTCTAACAATATTCTTACATGTTGAATTTATTACATCACTTAACGGTATATCGATTACACATAAAAAAATTCTCAAGACGGATCCTGTGTGCATGTATGCATTTCCTTCACTCTATTTAATCTTCATTAAAGAGAGACCTTAATCTTTAATTATACTACTTTGTGCATGCATGTCAAACCGATCAAACCCGATTAACTAGTGGAAGTTGTGGAACATTAATCGTGTAAATTATTTGATTTTTAAAATAATCAAATTTTTATACCTTTTTAAGTAAATCTTTTATGGATCAATTATTCAAGCCGTCAAAATGAATATCAACAATAACAAATATACCCCATCAAGAATTAGTCAAATAAGGAAATCCTTAATGAAACTCCCTAAATATTGTTGATCAAAATGATTGCTCATTAGAGCCATACTTATCTAATTAACTCATACACGACAAAACACATAATTTGCAAGATGACGACACCAAAATACCTTGATATAAGAAAAGTTTATCGAGATATGATTGTGCCACGTGGCAGGGACCACGTGCCGCCTAACCAATAGCTTCCTCGAGGCTGCCACACATGGATCGCACCCCGCACTCCAACTCCAAAGAGATTAGAGATTTTTCCTGGTTCAATCACTGCGCCTCTTCGAGTTCCAATCCTCTGCTACCGGTTCTCGTAAAACAATTAGCTCAACCCTCCACGAAGCCACTCGTTTCGACACGTGGCCTGAACCCAAAAAGACTAGCTTCAGCGTACCTCACTTGTGTCCACGTTCTGATCACGTGACGCTGTGGAGAGGGGCAATAATTCTGTACATTAACGTCTCACCGTTTCGCAATACTCCACGCGAAACACGGACCGCGTCACACCATCAATCATCCCTCCACGTGTCGCACTTTCTATCACCGAGTTTACCCGCGCACTTAGCAAGCGACCGTTATAACCGGTAACCGAACCCGCTACTATTAAATTTGAGGCACCGCTATATCTCTGTGTCTCTGCAACCGGCAATAGCCAATAGCCGGTCTCTTCTCTAAGAAATGTGATGGTAATTTCTGAGGCTACCCCTTATCTAATATTTGGTATAAAACCCATTGGAGGGATTCAGTTGCTTCTCGTCCGCTTCGCAAAGACTCAAAGCCTCAAAGTGTGAAACCTATTCCATGATCATCTCTCTTTTCCCCTCGGTGTTAGCTTTACGGTTATACCCTTCTGGTTATGATAGCTGTTGTCCACGACTGGAAACCTGAGAGCCGAAGCTCTCTACCAGCTCTCGGCTTCCCTCGCCTCCGATTTGTCCGCTACCGCCGCTTGCGGTAGTAATCGTCACGCTCAAACCAAAAAAAATCCACAAAGCTATTACCAGTCTTGTCCTCGATTCATACTGTATTTACGGAAAATGCCAAGTCCGAAGAGTCACCGGAGGCCGCTTTCAGAGGAGAAGCACCGGAGGGGGAAGTTACTGACCGAGAGGTCGTCGTCGTTTCACGGCCAAATATCGGGGACGGTGACACCGCCGCAGCTCCGGCGGCCGAAGACGCTACCAGATATGTCATCGATTAGGAACGCCGTCGGAACCGCGACGGAGACGGCGTCGGAGGTACGGCCGAAGCTGACGAAGTTGCTGCTGAACGTGACAATCCAGGGGAGCGTCGGGGCCGTGCAGGTGGTGATGTCGCTGGAATTGACGGTCGGCGATCTGATAGCGGCAGCTGTGCGACAGTACGGCAAGGAAGGTCGCCGTCCTATCTTGCCCTCCGTCGACCCCGCCCGTTTCGACCTCCATTACTCGCAGTTCAGCTTAGAAAGTAAGCCTCTTAAACCAGTCCAAAATGAACGGCAGTGAATCGATTTCCGATATATTTAAATGTGTCACGTGTTCGGTGTTGATTGATTGTGGTATTTGATTTTGATTGGGCCAGGTTTGGATAGGGGGGAGAAGCTAATAGCGTTGGGATCGAGGAACTTTTTTATGTGCCCTGAGAAGTCCGGAAGCGGAACGACGTCGTCTGCTGCTTTTTCATGTGCCAAACAGGCCGACAAAGCTTCCAGAAGCGGTTGGCTGAAGTTCATGGAGTTCTTGTTGTAATTGATTGGCTTAAATGCTTAATTAGTTGCCCGGCTGCCAATTAATTAAATTAATCCTCTTTTCAAAATGCCTGTGGCTGTGTAAAAAATTAATATTTAGGTGTGGAATAGAGTTTGCTTAGGAACATTTTGTTTCAGTTTTTTATTTATTAGCACCCAAAAAGGGGAAAATAAAAAGAATAATATTATCAGGGATTTGGGAGGTGAATCCCAATATATGTATATATGTGTTCTTTGAATTATAAGTATTTGGAATTTGTGCAGAGAAAATCTGGGTTATTTTAACCTTAAAGGTGGCACTGGCACCCTAACCATTCTTTTCTCTTCCTTTTTGGTATAAAGTTGTGATCATGATCAATTAGAAGCAAATTTATATTTCACATGATTTCACTTCAGTTTGGGTAACATGCTAAATCTGGCAAGGCATTCCTTTAACGGGAACAAAACTTGATAAATAAACCTTAAATCGATAAATAAGTCAGAATGCATGTGTATAAAATGGTGATTGTTGAGTAGTTTAGTTAAAAAGATCGTAAAATTATATACAAAATATTTAAGTTTGATCCCCTTCCTAAATTTATATAAATAAACCTTAAATCGATAAATAAGTCAGAATTCATGTGTATAAAATGGTAATTGTTGAGTAGTTTAGTTAAAAAGATCGTAAAATTATACACAAAATATTTAAGTTTGATCCCCTCCCTAAATTAAAAAAAAAAGAAGTAAATTTGATATTTGAGTTGGAGAATAATGGGGGCATGTTGTATTGATATTATTTTCAAATTGATCATCTAAATTTGATACAGATTGAGAACAAATCAGTAAACACATATATGTGTGAAATTTTATCCAAAAGATATGTGAATAATTGAGAGAGATGGTACACTGTAATATACCTAATTTTAAGCACAAAAACCAATCTAACATGATATTTTTGCATGGTGGGCAAGACCAGTCAATTAATCAACTTGTGCACGCAAGTGTTGTGGACCTTGACCTGTCCTCAACAATATTATGCCTACTTCACTGACTTGTAAGCTTTATTTTTCTTTTTCTTTTTTGAGAATATTGACTTAGTGACTTGTAACTTGTAAGCTTAAATAGTATGTAGTTGCATAATATGCACTTAACAAGACTTGACTTGAGTTGTTGAAGTTGGTTTTGAGGTGCCTAATTCGGATATGATTAGAGTAAAAGTCATACAAAGAGTAAGAAAGTGGCGGCTAAGTGCTAACAAAAAATCAGTTTAGTTTTGAATTTAAAGAAAATTACTGTACACCACTATAAATATTACAAAACTTGCAATGGTGAATTGTAAGGAAACTGCTATATAACTCGTTTTTTCTTTTTTTAATTCAATAATTCTTTCACATGGCCTATATGGTCTCACATATGTAAGAACTGAAAAAATAAAGAAGAAGAAGTTGAATATTAAAGTATATTTCCAAATATCAAATGAGTTGTGGACCATTTTGTTCTTTCGGCGTTTGTGTTTTCACATGGCCTATATGGTCTCACATATGTAAGAAAGAACTGAAAAAATAAAGAAGAAGAAGTTGAATATTAAAGTATATTTCCAAATATCAAATAAGTTGTGGACCATTTTGTTCTTTCGGCGTTTGTGTAGCCGCCCATTTTGGCCAATTGGCAATATCATGTAGGTACAATGGTAGTTGGCTTGTCGATTATACACTAGGGGCATGTTTAATAAAGTGGAATAAGAACGGGTAAGAATCGAAATGAGTATGACTTGTAATTAATAAGAATTAGAATTAGCATGAATGAGAATCATCAATTCTCATTAACGTGTTTGATAACTGTTAAGAATCTTAAAGAAAATAAAAATGATTCTCATAAACTTGTTTACTAATTGACACTAATTGAAATAAAAACCAGTTTGATTACTAAATGCCCTCATATAAAATTAATTATATTTATGTCAACCATTGAATAATGACAATTGTTTAAATGAAAAAAATTCATTTTACTAAAAATAAATCATACCACAATATTTTGAAAAAAAATTAATTTTTACACTTTTAACTATTAAACATTTGGAAATTTTGATGTTGTGTAAACGGAAAAAATAGATTTCCTATATTCTTTAAACTTTTTTAAAATAATATGTAACTAATATAAATTTGATATATTTCTTTGCAGCACCTCTGTTAAAATGCTAATAATAGAGGGCTTGATTATACAACAAAAATAAAAATAAAAGGCCCTTATTTTACAAAAAAATAAATATTAATCTCATATAAATTGAGCATGGTGTCATCTTATGGTTTTTGAATTTTTTCTATAGAGGGTATTCTTGGATTATCAAAAAATATGTGAGGGTATTTTAGACATAAAATTTTTATTATGATTTCCCCTCTCCCATTCCAGACCTCCTAAAGAATTCAATTCCTCCAAAATCAGGAATCTCATTCTTGATTTCATGTGAGCCTCACATCCATTTTCATTCCCTTATATGTTAGTAAATACAGGAATGAGAATCGAAATGATTCCCAAATGTTAAGTAAATATGGGAATGAAAAAAATAATGATTTCCAAATGTTAGTAAACACATGAAAAAAAAAGAAACTAATCAAATATCTAAACTTTAGAATGACAGCAAGCCTGCTTTGATATGGGGGCCCAATAACTCTGGCCAATGTTGTTAACGAGCTAAGGTTTGGGTTTTTTTTTTTTTTTTAAATGATAAAATGGGAACAAATGGGGAATAGCACATTTATTTTCCTCTCATTATACACCCCTTTATCACTTTACACCCATTTTTCTAATTTCTCAAAACAAATTCTCAAAATACCATCATTTACACACATTCACCAAAAAACCAAAACCAAAACCCAACCAGCCCATTCCACCCCCGATGTGGCCCGGCCTCCCATCCTTTCCTTCCCTCTCTACCTTCTCGTCTCTTTCTTACTATCTATTTCCTTATCTCTCCTCTCTCCCATCTTTTTTTTATCTCTCCTCGTCTCTCTTTGCTCATTGCCACAATCTCTTTGATCAGTGGGGCTAGGTAGGGGTGGGGAACGGTTAGGGGGGCTGGGTGGGAATGGGCCAAGCTAGGGTTGGGTTGGGGCTAGGTTGGGTAGGCCGGGAAGGGTATAATGGGACTGGGCTAGATGGGTTGGGTAGTCATTGATCTTGAGGTCGACAAGGTCACCGAGCCCTACAACTGATCGAAGAGAGAGAGAGAGAGAGAGATGAGAAAAAAGGGAATTAGAGAAAGTGAGGGA
>QANT01004702.1:0-66863 GCA_003254885.1 Purshia tridentata | reverse complement strand
AGTTAATGAGAATTTTCTTTGGTTAGTTAGAACACTGTTGCTAGATTGAGAAATGTTAACTTGATCGCAGTTATCTACAAGTTTATTGCGCAAGAACTGTTGTATGTAATACATTTGGAGGCAAAAGAAGTAGCAACTGTTTCCTCCACATTTCTGATTGATTGT
Organism: Purshia tridentata; assembly: GCA_003254885.1. Lineage (NCBI taxonomy): Eukaryota > Viridiplantae > Streptophyta > Magnoliopsida > Rosales > Rosaceae > Purshia > Purshia tridentata. The sequence continues at coordinate 66,698 of QANT01004702.1, read as the reverse complement.
TATACTAGGCTCTGGGATACATGCATCCATCGTATCTAATGCTGTCAATATATATCAGATCTTGATGACTAAACTATGAACCCTTGAATGAGCCCTATTTGGTGAAATAATAATGTTTAAGAGCAGCATAAAAAAGAGAAGGATCTTCTGGAGAATGTTTGAATATTCAGACAGGAGAGGAACGTTAGGGGTTTATGTTAGAGTAATTTTGCGTTGTTTGGTTTGCAGAACATTATTTTATTAATAATTTTGAAGAAACCCATAGGAACTGTGTGTTAGTTCAGAAGAGTGTATGACTGCGTTTATTCTAGTGGTTTTATGCATGCTCAATTGTGTTTTGTCCTAGTGATTCTTACCTCTCAAATCATTGCCATCTCTGACAAAAACGGTGATCCTTTTTAGATTTTAAGAAGGAGCTGAGGTCACTTAACAGAGAATTGCAGCTTCACATTTTGGAGCTTGCCGATATTCTTGTAGAGAGACCATCACAATATGCAAGGAGAGTGGAAGACATATCTCTTATATTCAAGAACTTGCATCATCTTCTCAACTCAATGCGGCCCCATCAGGTAAGAAATTTGTGGGTGTGTTATTGTTCTCCCACAACCCCGTTTTCACAGTTTAGGCTGTTCCCATTTAGCTCTCCGCTACTAGGGGGATATGATTTGTTGGCCTGAGTTTGAGGAACTACTTTATTTTCTGATGGCTTTTACATCACAGGCTAGAGCAACGCTAATTCACATTCTAGAACTCCAAATCCAACGTCGTAAACAAGCTGTGGAGGATATAAAGAGGTATACTTTCAACAATTTCTGAAAAGCTTTATGGATATTTGAGATTGAAATGTTCCGTGAATTGAATGTTGCGTAATTGCTTCTGACTGTTGTTTCACTTTCTTGTATAGGAGGAGAGAAGAAGCACAGAGACTTCTCAAGGAGTCCCTTGCAACGTTGGAGGACACTAGTGCATCTTATGTGTTAAAGTAGGCACTGTGCTCATGTTTGTTCTACTCACTGATTAAGCCCTTTTTATTTTTACAACTGAGAACTGTCTTATTTTCATCTTGTAAATACCTAATTATCAATTGACGGTGCCCTCGAGCCTTTTAGTTCTCATGGGTGGAGTGAGATGCAGGGTAGATCCTAAATTCAATTTTCTTTGTAAACCGAGAAAAAAACTATTCAGTGAAGGTACAACGATAGTATTCTCTCGTCACACATGGCATTGAAATTCATGTCATTGTTGAATCAGATGTTCTGGGAAAATATTTTGGCTACAATGTTGTACACAATTATTGTCGCACATTCAACTCCTTGTATATTAGTTAGATGGTCGGTTTATGAGAAATGGGTTGTATACAACTGTTGTAAGCAAATGCTAAAGGTCGTCCTGATAATCATGTTTAACGATTTGTGAGCTTTTGAAAAATAACATGAGAAGGAAGAGAGATACGATAAAATGATCCTTCAGAAAACTGAAAAATGGAATAGAGAAAAAAGAAGAAATAAAAAAAAGGCATTGTATTGTATGTATTCTCTCTCTCTCTCTCTCTCTCTCTCTCTCTCTCTCTCCAACATTTCCATCCTTTTCATCATTAGTAGTTGATAAGTTTCAGGCAAAGTGTCTGCTTCCAACTCTAAAGATTCATCTGCACCGTTGATGGGAGGATTAAACTCTTGAATTATAGGGAGAGGAACAAGATCATAAACATGCTCTCCCTGAAAACGAGCACCAGGCTGTTTATCAAAATAAGCTTCAGTTTCATCATAATGAACATCAACCATTCTTTTGGTCTTAGGATTGTAGGACTTCAATCTTTTTTTAGTGAAGGAATAACCAAGGAAAACACACTTGATGGCCCTNTCAATAAAGAATAAAAAGTAAATAATTCCCATTATTGAAATATATTATATAGTAAACCTACGAGGGATCCCTAAATAAGCTCAAAATATGGGATCCCAGAGGCCTGACATTGGTATATATATATATACCATGGTCTTTCCATTAGATGACACAAGCAAAGTCTCAATCTCTCATACATGATACATCCACGCACTTATACATAGCATTGGCTAATATACACAACACATTTACAGCAACGATGCATGCAGCCTTATTTAAAAGAAGCATGAGAAAATGAAACAGCGATTGATTCAAGAGCTGGTAGTAGGTGGTGAGAACTGGTATGAGGCATAAGAAAGAGAACCATGGTCCCAGCTGTGATGGATGAGCTTAGCCTTTGAATTTGGGTCTGCAGCACCCATGGCCACATGTAATGGGTAAAAGTGGTCCGGCCAAGGGTGAGCCACTTTCGCATGTGGCGCCTTCTCTTCATAGCGGTTCACTTCCTCATACCTCCCTTGAAGCAGAGCATCCTTAAGCCAAGTATCAAACTCCAAAGCCCATGGAACAATGGACCCACCACCGCCCTTGGTGGACCCCAGCGCCCTTAAATTGTGGGTCGCGGTTCCCGACCCCACAATTAGGACACCCTCGTCCTTGAGAAGGGCCAAAGCCCTGCCCATGTTATAGTGATAGCTCCCGTCCCGGTCCGTCTGGACGGACAGCTGGCACACCGGGATGTCCGCTTCCGGGTACATCATCATGAGTGGGAGCCAGGCGCCGTGGTCGAGCCCGCGCTTCTTGTCCTCGTCGACCCGGTTGAACCCGGATGCGAGGAGGAGTTGTTTGACCCGGTTTGCCAATTGGGGCGCCCCGGGAGCTGGGTACTTGAGCTTGTACATGGGCTCGGGCAAGCCGTAGAAGTCGTGGATGGTGTCGTTTGGGCCGGAAATGGAGTTGACGGTGGGGATGGTTGTCTCCCAGTGGCCGGAGATGATGAGAATGGAACTGGGTTTTTGAGGGAACACCTTTTCTTTCCATGATTTAAGGAAATTTCGGGCGGGAAGGGACTCGTCGATGATCATCGTCGGCGATCCGTGCGATATGTAGAACGTGTCCTTCACTGCCATTGTTGTCTACAGAGAATGAGAACCAATTCTCCAATTGGGTTGAGAATACTTGATTGGGTTTTTAATCAAGGAAGAAGTTTGGTGAAGACGTATGTGCCTGTGTAATCTACAAGAACAAAAAGATGATCGTTGAAAAAGGACTCTACATTTCTACTAACGCAAAAGAGCCTAATCCTCAAAGTCAAGAACAGAAAAAGCTCGTCTGATTTTAACGATTACAAAAATATAAATCTTAGACAAATACTAAGCCGTATCAATTCATCGATTAGGAAGAGAATAAAATTTAACATTTCGTAGTTTGAACGGCATATCAACATGAGAAAAATATTTATTTAAGCAATGGGCCCAAGAATAACCTTTACCTGCTATATGGATCCCATGCTAATTTACTATAAAAAAGAATAAAAATTATGATGTAGTTTTTTTACAAAAATATTTTTGACAATATTACACGTTATTTTCGCATTACTGATACTCCTAAACACCTATTTATAAGAAAATAAAAGAAATTTCATCATTTGGGCTTCTAGCTAATTTACAATAAAAAGAATAAAAATGAGGTATGAATCTGATATAGTTTTTTTCTTTTATTTTTTTTATGTAACTATTTACTAACTTCCAATTTAAAATTAGATTCTCTCAAAACTTCCACCTTTAAATAACTTCTCTCAAAACTCCCTATTATAAACTTAACCTCTTTCAAAATTCTCTAGTTAACTTATATTCAGTTATATTTGACTCCCTCTTTTTTTTAATATTTCAGTTATACTTTTTTTTTTTCAATATTCATATTATACTCTTTCTTTCTCTCATATTTGTGCATTTCTCTCTCCCATAGAGTATAGCACTGTAGAGCGGAATCTCAGGCACGAGAATGTATGCTAAGCAGGGGTGGGCATCAGACTATTTGGATTAGTTTTGAGCCTAAACTGTTAACCGATTCAACTAGATCGGTTTGTAATTTTTCTAAACCAAACCAAACCAAATAATTGCATGTTAAAAACCCCAACCAACCCAAACCAATTAAAATCAATTTGGGTCGGTAGGGTTATATGGGTTGGGCTTGGCCCAAGACAAGAATATTTTGAATTTCATTAGAGCCAAATAGCAAATGCATTACCAAAAAAAATATAAAAAATTTTTTTTTTTAGGCCTAAACATGTTTGTTTATCAATTTTGGGCTTCATAATACTTGTTTTTAAGATAGTTGGGTGGTTTATATTTTGGGGCTTCACATTAATGTTTTGTATTTTTGTTAATATGGCGGGACTTCGGTTTTGATCGGGTTGTTTAGTGAGTAACCCATTAACCAAACCGATTTCATTAACCGACTCCTTTTTTTGGGTGCATGAAACCTAACCAAGCCAACCCAATCTTGTTGGGTTGGTCGGGTTGTGCCCACTCGCTAAGAGCAACTGCACTCATAGGTTAAAACCCAAAATTGGGGGTGAGCTGCAACGTCCCACAGTTTCCAAAAAATAAATTTGGCGTTGGAACTAATTTGAACTATTTGAACGACCGTTTTGGAGCTGAGACTTTGCTATTCAGTTTCCTTCATCACCCATAAAAAGCAAATGACAAATTTAACATTCCTTGTGTTAGACCCAGTGTCCATACAATTTATCTTACTATGTGCTCATTGTATCCCTTCCAACACTAAAAGAAATTTATAGATTATTTGAGAAATAATTGACTAACTTTCAGGGCATTCTCATGCAAAATTTGATTGGTAAATTATCTTCTAGCATGGTAAATCATAGTGTACAATGAATTACATTTATCTCTGAAAACCACTCATTGATCAGACCCAATAAAAATAAAAATGAATAATAATAAATAAAATAATATCTCCCTCTATTTTGTATCCCTGGCTCTGGTGGCACACAGCCACTGCCTTGGAGTCTCAATGTCATCACCTGTGGTTGTTGGCAGGTGCCAATGCCCTTCCTCTGATTCCTGCATTTGCAACATCCACCAATGCATTCATCAACGTGTGTTAACACCTCATACTACTAGAGCAAAAGGTTATGCTTATCCTCAAAAACCAAAGGCAAAAAGGGATTAACAGGGCTTGGCTGATTATGGCACCTGAATTACAATTGAATACGGGGGAGGCATGTGAAGGTTAAGTCCACGCCTTGAGACAGACAACCGAACCTGCAAAGTATGAATAAATATAATTGCATAAGTTCTTTTGGTCATTATCTTTGACAAATTGGGGAATGCATCTGAATTTCGATCCAAACAAGCCCCTCAAGTTCTTCTAGATAATGAATTCATAAATCAGCAGAGGCATGATACCTGATGTTTTTCCTTCCATCTTGGGAAAAAGCTAGTCCCTAGGAGTTGGAATAAGTGGTCTCTCATCTCATCATTTGTCACCAGCAAACACTTAAAATTAACAGCAGCATACAACCAGTACCTATAAATCATACGGGGAGCACATTTAGGCGCAGGGAGCTACAATATAGACAAGTTTCATTTTTGTAAATGATTTAAATTATAGCAACAAATTGCAGTGTATACATATATACAGGCCCTTTCCATTGAAGGATCCCTCAAATATTTTTATTTAAGGGATCCCTTATGGGGCCCACTATATATAGTATTTCAATGATCTGAACGTCTATTTTTTTATTTTATATTCAAAGATCATTCTTACAAAAAATTAGACAAATCGGAAACCAATATGCAATCAAACTTTTATCAAATAAATAGACGAAAAAAATATTTTCGATAAATATGCTGCATCTATTTGTATGAGTATTCTTTTTTGCTCCTCTTCAACATGCCGCAATCTAACAACTCAATCTGACAATTTTATAGGTCAAGAAGCAAACTTACCAATCATCATTTGAACCTTCTGGAGTAGTGTAAAGTGCACCAGACTTTTTCCAACTCTCTAGCAAAGCCTTGTTCTTAGGATTCTGGGAAGGTCCACCAGTAACACGATTTTTGTGCAATATAACAAGTGGCAATCTCTTTGCTGGACCCATTTCACGTAATCGATTCACAACGGAATTGAGCTAGAACAAAGATGGAACCATCCATCATCATATATCTGATAACTGATATGAAGACATCAAGGGAGAGTGTCAAGAAACTAATCATAGTTTTCAATTCACCTGGAAAAAGCTGAAATTATGTTGATCGATAAGACCCACATTGGCACCATCTATAACAGCATCAAATGGACCATGCCGCCTAAGCCACTCCTGGATGAGTTTAACTTCAAATGAATCACGATGTCACTGATAAACATATTATGTATCCATTGCCTGAAGCATACAAAATAAACAGCATCGGCCACTGACTAATTAATGAGATCAGCATGAGAAGGAATTTTCACTAATACTCTTAAGAGACTGCTTCCAAATAGAGTTTTGAACCCATTTTCTTAATAAACCCAAGCTAAAAAGGACAGATTACATGCACTGTTCTATTGTCAATCTTACTTTCTAAGTGGGATTCAAGCACTTATATATCAGTATTCAGTTAAATAACAATGTAGGGGCACACAATATAAAACTTAATGCATAATTCCACAAGGCCCTCGGAGCTCTTCTCAATGCAAATATATGGATATAAAAATGCATATCAAGCAAGTCAAATATTTGAGCACAACGGAAAAGTTGATCCAATCATTCAGGTTTCAAATGTTTGAGTTATGATATGCTAAATTCAAAGAATGAATCTATGCATCATGGGTAACCAAATGTCTTAAATCTCAGAAAAACAAGGAAGACAGCATCACACCTGGAACTGAAAAAAATCAGCTTTAACCTCCTTTTGGCTGGCCAATTTGCTCAAAGAGGTAGCAAAATTATTTGTCTCTTTCGGATCAATGTCAATACTAACAAGCTTTTGTCCGCAAGAAGAGCATGTCCCTGCTGCATCCATCTGAGTCCTCACCACCCTCCAATTCCCACTCCCCAGCCACCCTTGCCCATGCCACCCTCCACCTCCTCTCACAACCCCTTTTCTCACTTTGCTCACATCCCAATTCTTCATCCCAACTTTCGCCGCCTCCTCAGACTTAAACCACTCCTCAACCACCCCAGCAGTTGACTCCGAGACCTGTCTCACCGCAATTCGCAAGCGCTGCAACATCTCATAAACCTTGTCACCCTTGCTTGAATCCGAACCAAGTTTCAACAAAGCAGAAATTTCGGGCTCCTCAGCAATAACCCCACATTCAACCATGTGTGCATCAACTTCAAAAGCTCTATCAGCCTCCCCCTTCTTACAGAAACCAAACAATGCCGGTCCATAAGACCTCAACTTGGGAGGAATCCCAAACCCCTTCATCTGCTTCACCAATTGAAATGCCATTTCTGGGTCTTCCGCCACCGCAGCAAGCCTGGCAGCATTTGTAAAAGTAGCCTCATTGGGCACAACCTCATCCACCACCATTTGGCGAAAAATCTCAAACCCCCTTTTCAAACCCACATCACCATTCTCACCACCATTGCAAGAGCACAAATACAGCAAAACATTATAATGGTGCTGGCTAAGCTGAACCCCATTACTCCTGGCCTCATCATAAAGCCTCAGAGCTTCGACCACTTCACCATGCCTTGAACACATATCTAGCTTGTACCTCAAGACTCCCTCCGGCGAGTCTCGCCTCATTTTATTCTTGGCTTTGTTGGAAAGCACCGACGCCGAAGCCGCTGAGAAGTCATTGGCAAGAGCTAAAGTGCAAAGATGGAGCTTTCTGTCCATGCAGAATCTGTTGGTGGAAACTGGGCTAGTCCGATGTTTCAGGAAGTGGAGAATTGGACGACAGATTTGACGAGAATTTTGGAAGATTAGGGGGAGTGGGATTTTGATGAAGAAGGAGAAGAGAGGTGGGGTACTTGAGAGAGGGCTTCCGCGTAACATCTTTTTTTGTTGTAAATTGTAAATCTTTACAGAAAAGGAAGAATTTGGTTATCAGAAATAAGGTTGAGAAACCTGAATAAGGCAAAGATGTGGAGTGACAAACCTGAAGAAGGATTTTGATACTATCAAGCGGGTAAGTAAGAGCTGTGCCTAATGCCACTGACCCTATACCAGCAAGTGCATGGGTGGCAAAAATCTGGTCCTTTAACAGGCATCCATCTAAAATTCAGAAAATGTCAAAGAAAAAACAAATTGAGACATTACTTTAAATGCCATTCAAACTACACTCAACATAAATTTATTCATAATCTGTTTTTCTCCAAAACGCTTTTCACGCATGAACTAAAAAACTTTAAGATACAAATGCCTTTACAGTTGGTATGCACGCTGAAATAGGCTACTAATTCATGGGATTATGATGTTATCAACAAATTGTGTACGTATATGCATACATCTTGCAAATGAGATGCACAAAACGTGACCCATCTATTTTATCAAATGCAAAAACATCAGTAGCTAAATGATTTATTGCAGGTTCGACACAGGTATGATGAAAAAGGATGTCAAAATCGAAATCAACAGACCACAGCCCCACCCACATGCTCAAAAAACAAAACCAAAAAAAAAAAAAANAAAAAAAAAAAAAAAAAAACAAAACAAAAGTTATAATAACCCAACAAGCAACAAACAATAAGCAGTAGAAAGATACATAAATATTGGTCCTTTGAGGTCTTTACTCAAACACATTATTTACAATATGCGACGAAGATGAAAACCAAATAACAGACAGAGAATTAAACCTTGAATAATCAAATGAAGCAATGCTTGAGATGAGTGTTTAACTATTAGCAATCGATGCTTAAAATTTACAAAGAAAGTGGTACCAGCGCTGTTAAAGTCACTTCCGCTTATCCTTTCCCTTCTTCAAATTATCCTATGAATTCCAACACAGGCAGTGGGCACGGTTCGGTTATCCAGCCCGAACCTCTAACCAAACCGACCTTGTCGGAAAGGAAAATACAAGAATACAGAAGTCGTGCGCGGATGGTGGTGAGACAGAGAGATGGAGGCGACGGTGACTCGTTGAGACAGAGAGAGGGATGAGACGAGTGAGGATGCGGGCGGCAACGGTACTCAGAGAAAGTGAGGGTCGAGCTACTGAGCGAGACTGCGAGTGTCTGGGTAAGGGGCTTGGTTTAGTTTTTACTTTTTAGGCTTATTTTCAGTTTTTCGCCCTGAAAGTATTTTAAATTCCTAATATACCCTATTTGTTTAAATTATTTTAATTTACCTCTAGTTAAATTTCAAAAATTTCGGCCAACTTTCACCGATATTTTTGTTTTTTCAAGGTATGAAAATTTGAGCACATACCCAACCAGTTTTCTGAGAAATTTCTATTATTCCGTCGAAATTTCAGTGAAAATTTCAAATAAGAGCCAACCTTGAATATGGGCAAAATTTCGATGAATTTTCGACCTGGGTTTTCATACCCAACCAGTTTTCTGAGAAATTTCTATTATTCCGTCGAAATTTCAATGAAAATTTCGAATAAGAGCCAACCTTGAATCTGGGCAAAATTTCGATGAATTTTCGACCTGGGTTTTTGAATTCTTGGCTATTTTCTAGGTTTTAATCACAAGAAAAGATGAAGGAGGAGGAAGGGAGAGTTGCTAGGTGGTTTACACCACTTGGTTTGCCGGCCAACATGCTGGACTGAGAGAGAGAGAGAGAGAGGAGATCAGGACAAGGGAGAGATAAAATAATATGAACAATATTTGGGTCACCCCACCTCTCTTAATTGTAATTTTGACGATGCCAAAGCATAATCCGAATAGTTCACATTTTAGATCACTTATTATAGATCAACTATGCAAAAAATCAACTCAATCGGAAATCGTTTAGTTATATAATTATTCTTAATTTAATAGAAAAAATAAATAGTTTTCAATTAAATAGTGATTTTTTGATCAAACAGTTGATTTTTTTTATTTAATTGACAACAATTATATAACTAAACAATTTCTGGTTGAGTTAATTTTTTGTATGGATGATCTATAATAGGTAATCTAAAATGTGAACGGTTCGGATTATAAGCCAACATTGCCAAAATTATGATTTTAGAGGGTGGGGTGACCTTGAGGTATCCCCAAAAGATGACCCAAATATTGTTCAAATAATATTGCGTGAAAGCCTGAGAGAAGGTTGATGGAGTATAGGAATTGTTAAAGAGAGAAGGAAGAAAAAATATGAGGGAGGGGGTTTGCGAGGCAATTGGGCAAGAGAAAACTCAAAGAAGGAAAAAGAAACAAGGAAAGAAAGAGAGAAGAATTGAGGACGGGAGGAATGAGGGAGAAAAAAAAAACAAAAAAATATAAAAAATAGTTTAATGATTGTTTTTATAAGTATTTCTTAAAATCTTAATGATTTTTAAATTGGGTTTAAATCAAAGAGTGAAATTTCAGTGACTCTCTTATTGACACTTGAAGAAAGTAAAAAGAAAACAAATGATTAAAAAAGGGAAAGTGTAAAAAGAAAAAAAAATGTAGAAAAACTTTGATGATGGGTTTTTTAAGTTTTTCCCAAAAATTTGAGGATTCTTAAATTAGGCTTAAACATGATGGGCTTTTTAAGTTTTTTCTGAAAAACTTGAAGAGAAAAGAGAGGCTTTTTCGAGAAAAGGAGAAGCAAGAAGAAAAGATTTTTCCGACATAAGGAAAAGCAAGACAAATTTATTACTGGGTCTAGACATAATGTGTTTATCGTCACTTCTGATCAAGATGGAAGTTGGCCATATTGTAGGTTTAGAATTGAAGTCAATCACCATACATTAATAGATCGTGACTTAGTGATTAAAGCAAGATATGTCACTGTTGCTAGGTCTAGATGGTGTCGATCGCAAAGATTTAAAAAAATTATCTTCAAGCTGAAAATTTGAAATACCTATATCCATACAAATTAGAGAGTATGAACAAATTATATAAATTATGCAAATTATGCCCTCTTAATATTAATGTAATACAAATTTACAAATTGTTCAATTAGTCCATCAAGAATTAATTAATTATACAATTATACCGTTGAGGTGTTTGTTTAATAATGTTTATATAATTATAAATTAGTAAACCATTTTTTATACAACATTTGCCACTAGCACGCATTATACTCATTTTATATCACATAAAACTGACTATATAATTTAGTTTTTTCAATGATTTTTATCAAGATAGTAGATAATATGTTAAATAAATATATGGTAAAATTTCATTTAAATTTTAGTATTTTAATAACAATTTTTCGTCATTTCTGTTTAACTTATATCGAAATTTTCATCGAAATTTTGATCTAAACTTCCATTGAAATTTCCGTGGAAATAGAAATAATAAAACTCGTGTTTTTGTCATACCTCCATCAATTTTGATGACGTGATATGAATATTTTTGTCTTTTCATCCATTACAAAATAAATAAATTATTAATTATACTATTAATTAAAAAATATTAAAATTTGAAACAAATTATAAAAAATAAAAAATAAAAACCACCCCCTTCACTCCCTCTGTCCACTATCCAACCCCATGTTTTGTAAGTTTTTTGTACTCTGATCTCTGTAATATTTACTATTATGCAACCTTATGGCAAGGAAAATCTATGGTTTCATTTTGGGGGATCCGAAACAAAATGCCACTCTCATGTTATTTTCGTTAAAATTCTGACGATTTTGTCGAAATTTTTCAAGTTTTAGTGAAATTTCTAAAATTTAGTTAAAACCTTATAAATTAATACCAAAATTACAAAAAATTGGCACTTCAAACCTTAGAAAAATGAAAACCCATGATGAGGGAAGGAAAACCTACAAAAAAATGGGTGATCGGAGCTTAGAGGTGGCCAGAATTAGCCAAAAAAGCCGATAGGAGGCCGGCCAAGCTGGGTGACGGTTGGGTAATGTTGGCGCTGGCTTGGAGAGTCAACTAGTGGCCTTGGATTGCCATGAGGTGGCCGATGACAGTGAGTCCTAGCTTGGCAGTGAGCCACACACGGAGAGAGAGTGAAAGTCTGTGTGACGGTTGGGTAGTGTTGGCGCTAGCTTGGAGAGTCAACTAGTGGCCTTGGATTGCCATGAGGTGGCCGATGACAGTGAGTCCTAGCTTGACAGTGAGCCACACACGGAGAGAGAGTGAAAGTCTGCGAGAGAAAGGCTTCTGAGAAAAGAAAAAGGGAGGAAGAAAGAGGGAAAAAAAAAAAAGGGCAGTTAGTACTACGCACACCTCGAGAAAAAGGGGGAGTGGGGCAAACCACAAACTTTTTGCTTTTAGCCTCTTTAATGGCTATATATATGTAATATCCCTAAAAAAAAAAGAAAAAAAAAGAGAGATATATATATATATATATGTATATATATAGATTTCTTTATAAATAAATAAAAAAAAACAGATACCCTACTGAGCCTTGGAAGCTTACACCTTGATAGATTGTGTAGGTTGCGAAAATATGATTGATGAGGTGAATTATTCAACTGTAAGATACCCTACTGAGCCTTGGAAGCTTACACCTTGATAGATTGTGTAGGTTACGAAAATATGATTGATGAGGTGAATTATTCAACTGAACTCTAAAAGTCTTGTGGGAGTATTATGTTTTGTTATGTTGAGCAACAAATTGTAATAAAGTAGATGAATACTAGATATAATACTCTTAAAACAATAATTTACTAAATAAAATTTATTTTCACAATCATCTTAATCACTTTATTAAATTTAATTATTTTATTTTTCATGACTTAATGGTGCAAACAATAAATTTTATTATTCTACAATTAGGACGTAAGTCAAACTTCACTCGAAATTAGTAAGTTTCTTTTAGGATGTGACAATATGTCGAGTAGTTAATATTGGTCCACCAATATTCTATGTAAAGGTGGTATGTTAATGTCTTATCCATGGGTGTGAACTTTAAGACTTTTAGTCTTTTAGAGAAAAGAATAAATAAAAAAGGGGTAAGAATCAAGAAAAAAAAATCAGTAATTTAGACATTAGGGTATTTTGGGGTTTGGTTTGGGGTTTGGGGTTTTGGGGTTTGAGATCTGGGCTTTGGTGCTTTGGGGTTTGTGGTTTGTGGTTTGGAGTTTGAAGTTTTTATTTCATGTTTTATAATTGAAGTTTAGTGGTGCTATGCACGCGCAGGGAAAGGGAAGAAAGAGAAAAGAGAAATCATCTACTTCTTCAACTATACCAAGACAACCAAAAAAATGTTCATCTTCACTGATCTTAAAGTACTTCAGCAACTACTACATCTTCAATCTCTACAGTTCTATCTAAAGGTACTTCAAACATTTTTATTTTCTTTTCTAATGCTCTTGTTAGGCATCACACTTATGGAATGTACTTCAAACATCTTCGAGAATCCTATTGAATAGAGGTAGGTGCATGTTGTATCATTTGTGGAAGGTCATAGTGTCCTCCAAAAGGGCAGGAATAGCTTTCTATAAGATGTTTGTTGTCGGCTTCCCTTATTCCAGTGTGTGTATCGACGATGTGAAGATGTATCGCTGTGCCTTCGACGTCTGGCGGTGTCTCCATGAGCCATGGACATGAGCAAATGCTCTACAAGTTCCCTCCCTTCATCTTCTATTTTGTAGTCAGATTCTAAAGACGAGAAGCATGAATACATGTATCAAGGCCACATGTTTGTGTGGATGGATTCAAATATTATCTTGAAAATAGAGTTTATGTAAAGAGTAGCCCATATAGTGGTATTTATAAATAAACTAGATGCATTAGAGATAGGGATTGAAAAGTCCATATTCATTTGCTTTATTATGGTGTAGTCATGTAGAACAAGTGGTTTGTTATGCAATAATGGTAGCATGCACTTATCTTATCAACTGTTGTTTGAAAAAAGTTCATGCATCAGTCTTATCACAATAATGGTGGGAATCTAATGTTGCCACAGACACGCTAATTTTGCCTTCAAATTTAACTAATCAGATAATTGAAATACAAACCTAGTTTGATTACAATAGAATACTTGAAATTCATTGCTAGTTATAGTTCACTAAAAATACAAATATCTTCCAAAGTAGAAACATAATATGTCCGAGAAAACAAAATCCAATATGATATTCTACATGTTAGGAGGGTACCCATAATGCGATTGATTGAGGTTAGAAAGATCTGGGCAGTATGTTGTGGACTGCAAGCTTTGGTTAGTGTGCATATTCCACCTTACCTAGACCTCAACTTGTTTACGTTTCCAATACCTCTTTTGCATTTCATTCATGATGGGGAAGTTTTGGCTCATAATAACTGCTCTTCTTGTTCTTACTGCCTTTCGAGTTTCACCCTTTATCTTGCTTCCCTGCCACGCTCTTTGTCTTGCCTTGTTTGTATGAGAAGCTTTGTGTTGTCATTATTCTCGTCAGTCCTCTCACCCACGAAGTCTTGGTGGGATTTAGAAGCCTTGGCTCATTTTAAGTGGTTTTGTCTTAGTGGCCTCGGCCATGAGATACCTATTGGTTGAAATGGTAGTGGGTCGTGGTCTACCCCAATTGGAATGCTTGGATTGGCATTGTCACTCTCGTGAGTGGCTTGATCGTCGGTGGGGGTCTCGTATTCATCCATTCAAGTCTAAGTGTTTACTGCTGCATACTTAGTACTTTCACGTAAATCATCCAAACATGTAGAAAATCATACTTTCTTCCAATTTGTCCTTGTAAGACCCAAGTGTATGTGCAAACTACAAATATAGAACTAAATAAATATGTAGTATTAAAAAAATAATCGAATAAACATATCTCCATACAATTAAATAAAGTAAGGCAAAAAATTTATAAATAACCATGTTACTCTTATTGGCACCGCTTTGGTGCATTCGCTCGACCTCCATCAACGAAACATAGAACTTGTTGCAAGCTTGAGCTATAGTCATCCATCTTGATTTGCAGCCGCCAACAGAATGAACAGTAGAGCCTCTCAAGTTACAGGTGAAAATTTGAAAAATTTCCTTCCAAAGCACATCTCTTCTTAGATTGGCATCAAGAGATGGGTCAAGACTCCTCTTTATCCAAGGTTTCACTAAGGCTTGATTATTAATTTCAACTCATGAATTTCCTCCAAATCTCATCACAATGAAAACTAAATTTTTTTGTATAATTTTTGTGTCAAAGCTGATATTTGTGAGGAAAAATTATAGATGGTGAGTGATATATATAAAATTTTGGGGAATATGGCCGTTAAAAGTGTTTTGTATTTTTTTGAATTTTTATGCTTAAATCCATAATTTGGACCGCAAGTTTTTTTTATATAATTATAAAAAAGGAGTCGTTGAAGACTCACGAGGACCGTTAATCGCCCAACGATCAACTCATCTCGTTCGCTCGTCTCTAACACACGCACCAATTTGCGTGGAACGGATCAGGGCCGACAACATAGGGCCCGGTCTCTAGTATGCGTCAGTCACCTTTTCTCTCTCCTCTTGGGCTTCATGTGGGCTGCTGAGTCAATTTGAATTCGGCCTTCAGTTGAACCCAAATTTCACAAACATTTTGGCAATCACTAGTTTTTGGGTTACAAGTTCCGGCCCATAGTAGCTGGGTGCATGCCATTTCTCACCCAAATTGACTTTTGGCTTCCACTATCCGGTGGCACAGTGGAAGACCTAAGATCAAGTTTTCCAATGAGCATAGGTGATCCATCTTGCCCCCACATAATAGTTAAAAGTCCAACATATACTCCATACCTCACTGAACCCATCAAGCCTGCTTTGCCACTTCATGTCTGAACTCTGAAGCTACCTCTTTGCTTTCCATGCATCATACACAAAAGGCCATGCATTTGTCAATCTTATAATGTAGGTAATGTTAATTCTTTAATTTTATGTCCTAAAATAAAAAGTTTAGATTTTATAAAACAATTTATAAATAAGATGTGATCATGTGAGAATATAGTATAACTATTAAAAATATTTAAAAAATTATAATCATTGCTGACATAATTGTGTTCACTGTGGTGCATGTATATCGCTTGGCCTTGACTTGTCCTTGTAATGCAGACTTTAGCCATCATTCATGAAACAGCTTTAATGCTTTTGCCAAACCCAAAAGTGCATGACTTAATAGATTTCTGTTTTGCCAGCTATAACTTAGCTTTTAACTTGCCACCATGTACTTACTTACCAATCAATACATCCGTACATGGAAAAATCGGACGGTCACACAGAGGACACACCTGCTAAAAAAGTGAAAAACCTTCGGTTAAATATTAAAAAAAAGTAAAAACGCGTAGTTAGTACCAAGTACGGAGGGTTGGTTATTGTAAATTTACAGTTAAGGACACGATCTACGCCGCGTGAGAAGATCCTAGTTCCTGGTTGGAATACTCCACTCTCTCTCTCTCTCTTTCTCTCTTCATGAGTCACTGTCACTCCTTCTGTCCTCCATATTCTATAAGACTATAATAACCCTATNTTGGAATACTCCACTCTCTCTCTCTCTCTTTCTCTCTTCGTGAGTCACTGTCACTCCTTCTGTCCTCCATATTCTGTAAGACTATAATAACCCTATTTTTATTTATTTTTTTTATTTATTTGTTTTTTTTTTGGCAAATGTTTTTGTTTGTTATACTTAAATATACTAAAACTGAGCGTTAAAGAAGAACCCAAAAGCAAACCAAAGAACCCAAAGGAGAATCCACTACTCTTTCCACCCACCACCGAACAGAGTTGCTAAATTACAGAACAGAAACAGAGAAATTAGTACCAAAAGAGAAATTAGTACCTTTTTTGTTTATTTTCTTTTTTGGTTTTAATTTCTATTTTTGTTTTTGGCAATTGTTTCTCTTACCAACTCCGGTGGGGAACAACCCAGCGCCACCACCACAATCTGGGCCCCACTCACCTCACTCTCACTGTCTTATTTCTCAATCCAGCTAATAAAATACAATTTCTGATCTGCACTTTGCCATTACACCTCTCTCTCTCTCTCTCTCTATCTCTTTCTTTCTAACCCATCATCTCCTCTCCTACGCGTCCTCCCTCATTCTCCATTCATAGACCCCTCACTCTATTTCTCTCTCTCTCATCAACATTGGCATAGATTAACAACAGACGAGAGGTGGCTTGTGGAGGAATCAAATTAAAGCCTTCATCTTTTTCTGGGTTCCTTTATTATTAAAAAACCACACTTTGCCATTCTTTTTTGCTTTTACATTATCTGGGGTTTGGGTTTCTTGTGATGGTTGCCGACCATAGTGGCCTGCATCGCAAAAGTGGATCTATGGGCGAGTTGGGGCCAGCTGAAACAGTGAAAGATCGGTTTTTGAGTTGAGTTTTCTTGATTTGAAGAGCTGGGTTTGGTGAATTAAAGACTCGGCCTTTTTACCTTCTTTCCTTTTGGTTTTTGGTTCTTGTGGTGTATTGGTGGTAAGTGATGGACACAAGAGGTAGACTTGTTGCTGGTTCTCACAACAGAAATGAGTTTGTGCTGATCAATGCAGATGAGAATGCACGGGTGAGAAGCTTTCAACCCCTTATTTATATGTTTTTGTTGCCTTTGAGGATACTCATTTGCTCCTTTTCTTGTTTTCTAATTTGGGTTATCATGGAAATGCTATAAATTAGGGTTTGATGTTAGTTTGATAAAATTTGTGAACTTTTTGTTCTGATTTTTGAGCATCCTGACTTGCCTATTTATGCATATTGTAGTTTTTATTTTTGTTTTTATTTTCCCTCTAATATTTTAGACTCATTTCCAAATATTAGTCCTTTAAGTTGAAACGCATCAGCATTCTGTTCTATGCTTGTTTCCTTTGTTGAACGTGGCCTGAACAAAACTGATTTGAGAAGGAAGATTTATATTCGGATTCTGATGCGTAGTTTGATCTTCACAACTTCAAAAGTGTCAGTTTCAAAGAATCTCCAAATATTTTGGTAGAGTTTTAAGAATTAGTTTATTTATTGAGAATGTAATTGGAAATGCCATCTGACTTATTCACATACTGGTTATTGTGATGAACTATTTTAAAGAGATTTCATTCAAGACACTTCAATAATTTTTTCTTCATGATCTACATTCATTACTGGGATCCCAGTCTTGTATGAAACTGGCAACATTGATCTCTCTTTTCACTCACAATAACTCATTGACTTAGGGAAGGAGAAAGTAGGCAGTAGTCTTGTAACACAGTCAAGGAACATAGTTTAAGAGAGCATGTCCGTGAGAGCAAATGAGGTGGTTTTTTCTATATTTTGTAGAAGCTTGCAAGAAGCAGTAGTGCAATTGTAGTGATGGAATAAGTGTTTAGATTGAATCAATAATTGGAATTCATTGAATAATTTCGGGAAACACCTAAATTTTTATTAGGCGCATGCTACCTTTGCAACTTACTTTCTTGGTTTGGCTAGTAGCAAGTTGATCATTCACTACAATGATGAAGGTTTCACTTAACTGTGCTGGAAAAGGAGAGTTGGGCAGGTGCTTAAAGCCCTTAGTAAAAATTATAATGAAAGATGATAAAATCTCTGGCTGCATCTTCGTCTTGTCATCTGTACTATGTCTTTTATGAAATTTAAAGAGCAGATTTAAAGATGTTAGCTTGCATAGCAACATTAGATGTTGCTCATATTAATGTCTTTTTTATCTTTACAGATAAAGTCTGTGCAAGAATTGAGTGGCCAAATATGTCAGATTTGTGGAGACGAGATTGAGATTACAGTAGATGGAGAGCCCTTTGTTGCCTGCAACGAATGTGCTTTCCCTGTGTGCAGACCTTGTTATGAGTATGAGAGAAGAGAGGGAAATCAGGCTTGCCCTCAGTGTAAAACCAGATACAAGCGCCTCAAAGGCGAGTTCCTTTCTGCTCTTTCTTTTTGTAAATGCATTTACTTCCATTTGCCCCTTATTTTTTAAACTTTCTCTAATTAGTGACACAACTTGCAGGTAGTCCTAGGGTTGAAGGTGATGAAGAAGAAGATGACATTGATGATTTGGACAATGAGTTCGATTATGGTTATCTTGATGCTTTGGGCCCACATCAAGTGGCAGAGGCTATGCTGTCTGCACGCCTTAACATTGGCCGTGGTTCGCACTCTAATTCCAGAATTCCCACACACTCAGAACATGAATCCTCTCCCCTTTGTTCTGAAATCCCACTCTTGACCTATGGCGAGGAGGTAAAACAATTTAATTGCAATGCCATTCTTTTTATGTGGACATATATGTTAATGTATGTCTGTATGGTTGTGTGCCCCAGTATGTAAATGCTGTGATTTGATTAATGCCTTATGGTGTTGCATTTTCTTGTGTTAGGCTTCTGAGATTTCTTCTGATCAACATGCTCTTATTTTACCCCCCTATATGGGTCATGGAAACAGAGTTCATCCAATGAATTTTCCTGATCCATCTACTTGTAAGTTATTTTGTGTCAAATTGGATATTTTAATGTCTCATGCATGCCTGTGGCTGTAACTGTTTTTATCCCTAGCATAGTAATCTTAGTACTTTGATTGTCTTAGTGCAACCTAGACCAATGGTTCCTAAGAAAGACATTGCAGTATATGGGTATGGGAGTGTAGCATGGAAAGATCGAATGGAAGAGTGGAAGAAAAAGCAGAATGAGAAACTTCAGGTTGTAAAGCATGAAGGAGACAATGATGGAAGAAACTTTGGTGGGAATGAACCGGATGATCCTGATTTACCCATGTAAGTGACTATTTTAAATTTAAACAAGGAAAAAAGATTATATAGTTTATGTTGAGAGAATCACATTACTAAGAAATGAGAGGATTATAGAACAACACGCATGCAGAGCACTGTCCTCCTTCAAAGCCTTCATTGTTTATCATGATAAAGATTGTTTGCAAATATATTTGAAGATAATAATATATATTTCTAAATTCTATTATGGGGAGCTCCTCTATTCATTTACTTTTTGGTGTATTTATAATTTTTATTTGATATACTTTATCAGGATGGATGAAGGCAGGCAGCCACTTTCAAGGAAGTTGCCCATCCCTTCAAGCAAGATAAATCCATACAGAATGATAATAATACTCCGCCTTGTAATCCTCGGCTTGTTTTTTCATTATAGAATTCTCCATCCAGTTAATGATGCATATGGCTTGTGGTTGACATCAGTCATATGCGAAATATGGTTTGCTGTATCATGGATTCTGGATCAGTTCCCCAAGTGGCATCCAATAGAGCGAGAAACATACCTAGATCGGCTATCACTGAGGTACGACCAACTTATTGTGTTTACATGTTCTCATTTTTGTCAGGTTTCTTTGGGGAAAAAAATGTATCATTTCGACTAGCTATGGGGACATTTCCCTATAAGTTGGAATAAGTTGCTTCATTATTTGCTTCATATACTCTCAGGTATGAAAAGGAAGGGAAGCCATCTGAATTAGCCAATGTAGACATCTTTGTTAGTACAGTTGACCCTACGAAAGAACCTCCACTAATCACTGCAAACACAGTTCTTTCCATCCTCGCTGTTGATTATCCAGTTGATAAAGTTGCATGCTATGTCTCGGATGATGGTGCTGCCATGCTTACCTTTGAAGCGCTTTCTGAGACATCTGAATTTGCCAGGAAATGGGTTCCTTTTTGTAAGAAATATTCTATTGAACCCCGGGCCCCAGAATGGTACTTCTGTCAGAAGATTGACTATTTAAAAAATAAAGTTCATCCAGCATTTGTTAGGGAAAGGCGTGCAATGAAGGTTTGTGACCTACTTTCATGCATTTTACTGTACAGAATTGATTGCATTGTTTAAAAAAAGAAAAAGAAAAGTAGATCTTTTTTTTTTTTTTTGCTTCTAATAATTTTTTGGTGAAATACTTTAGAGTTTACATAAATGATTTTTATCTAATTTTTATTTGTTTGTGCAGAGAGAATATGAAGAATTTAAAGTTAGGATTAACAGTTTGGTAGCTATGGCACAGAAGGTTCCTGAGGATGGCTGGACAATGCAGGATGGGAGTCCCTGGCCTGGGAACAATGTACGAGACCATCCTGGCATGATTCAGGTTGGATTATATTACTTTCTTTAAATTATTAACTGCAATTTTTTAAGTATAAAATTACATAGTAACTCGGCAAGATGAGGCCTTTTTCTTTTGCATGGTTTCTTTTTGGATTAATTAATGAATTATGCCAGTTCCAGTATTAATTTTTTTCATTGATGCTTTTTTATCACAATCATTGGTTAATGTCCGTTGAAAGTCAGTGATGCCTCTGGGTTATCTAAGAAAATTATGTGTATGTTATGTATGCTAGTAAGTTATGTACATTTGTGTACAGCATATCAGTTTTGAAGAGCATACACAAATTGGGCTTCTTGCAGCATTTTCACTGCCTTGTACCTTCCATATCTATTCTTATTTGACCTAGGTGGCTTAAAGTACTAGGAGGAAATGACACAATGTTTGATGATCTGGTTATACCAAATAAAGACACTTTTTCTTTATGACACTTCATTTTTCATTTACAGGTCTTTCTCGGTAATAATGGTGTTCGTGATCTTGAAGGAAATGAGTTACCTCGTCTGGTTTATGTTTCTCGTGAAAAGAGACCAGGTTTTGATCACCATAAAAAGGCTGGTGCCATGAATGCTCTGGTATGCTGTAAATTTCTTCCTTGTAGATTTTTATTGCATATAGCTTACTTCTTTTTCCTTTTTTCTTTATATTTTGGTTTACTTTCCAATCATTTGTCGTTACTATATTTATGGCTTAGAATTGACAACTTTTGTTTCTTTATTATATATCTAAAGATACGGGTCTCAGCAATTATCTCAAATGCTCCTTATCTTCTGAATGTTGACTGTGATCACTACATCAACAATAGCAAGGCACTCAGAGAAGCCATGTGTTTCATGATGGACCCTACATCTGGGAAGAAAGTTTGCTATGTGCAGTTTCCTCAAAGATTTGATGGGATTGATCGTCATGATAGATACTCAAATCGGAATGTCGTGTTCTTTGATGTATGTATATGGTTCTTTTTTATTTGATTTTTTATGCTCTGTGGCTACCGGAAAGGCTAATTTGGTGATTGAAAACAGATCAACATGAAAGGATTAGATGGTATCCAAGGGCCAATATATGTTGGAACCGGGTGTGTTTTCAGAAGGCAAGCTCTTTATGGATATGATGCACCTACCAAAAAGAAGGCTCCCAGCAGAACCTGCAATTGTTGGCCAAAGTGGTGCTGCCTGTGTTGTGGGTCTAGAAAGAACAGTAATGCGAAGTCAAAGAAAGAGAAAAAGAAGAAATCAAAACAGAGGGAAGCATCAAAGCAGATACATGCACTTGAGAACATTGAAGAAGGAAATGAAGGTAAATGGTAGCAAGTGACTGTCATTCTTGCATTGTTGTTTTCTTTCTTTTTTTTCCTTTTTTTTTCTATTTTAAGAAAAATGAAAAATACCAAACCAATTAGGCTAAGTTTTGTTGGTCTTGCAGAATTAATCATCAACAAATCATCCAATATGTCCCAACTGAAATTGGAGAAGAAATTTGGGCAGTCTCCAGTCTTTGTAGCCTCCGCTGTTCTGGAAAATGGTGGAATTCCTCAGGATGTCAGTCCTGCTTCTCTCTTGAGGGAAGCCATCCAGGTCATAAGCTGTGGTTATGAAGATAAGACAGAGTGGGGAAAGGAAGTAAGCAAACAGTAGAAAGTTTTAAAGTGTTGGAAACTTGTATCTCCGCAATCTATTTTTATGACCTATTGACTCTAATTTTGAATCTCAAACAGGTTGGCTGGATATATGGTTCTGTTACGGAGGATATTCTGACAGGATTTAAGATGCACTGCCATGGCTGGAGGTCTGTCTACTGCGTACCCAAGCTACCTGCTTTCAAAGGGTCAGCTCCTATTAACCTTTCAGATCGTCTACACCAAGTTCTTCGGTGGGCCCTTGGATCTGTTGAGATTTTCTTGAGTAGACATTGTCCAATCTGGTATGGGTATGGGAGTGGATTGAAATGGTTGGAACGATTTTCCTATATAAACTCAGTTGTATATCCTTGGACCTCAATTCCCTTGATCGTTTACTGTAGTCTGCCAGCCATCTGCCTTCTGACTGGGAAATTCATTGTCCCCGAGGTAATTTCACTCTATTTTTACTGTTCTATGTTGGAACAATGTCTAATTGTATCAAATATGTGGTATGAAGGTTTGAGTTGCATATAGGTCTCAAACTTCAAATTTTGGGGTATCAAGCAACATAACTCGTTGCATGAGGCGTTTGATTATTAAAACCATATTGCCATGATTAGATGGTCTTGACTATACCTAACTTTTCAAACTAGGTCTGGCATTTTGCTGAAAGGAATTTTCACAAATTAAAATGACTCATAAATTGTTAAAAACCAGATTTAAGGATTAATTTGTTGGATCGTCATCTACTCATCTTCTTATTTTGATTGTGTGAAAAATTAAGGTGTTTGTATCACATTAAAGTGATGTCTGTTAAATATAAACCTATTCGGCAAGTTCCTCTGGACAGTGGAGAAATAATTGATTGAGCGAAAGTTTCATTGATTAACAATAAAAGCATGTGAACAACGAAATGCATAGTTGTAACTGTAGATTGGCTTGTGGATTCACTTTAGGTGACTGGATAGTTCTTGTACTTTGGGGAAAGCCTACCGTTATAAACTTGGTCTGTCCCTATAATCTTATATTTTAATTCCAAAAGGAATCCTTGACACAGCTGATATGACTTAATCATGCTTGTTCTAACATCTAACTCTTGGCTGTTTAACTTGAATGTGTAGATAAGCAACTATGCCAGTATCGTGTTCATGGCTCTCTTCATATCCATAGCTGCAACTGGTATCCTTGAGATGCAATGGGGTGGTGTTGGGATTGATGACTGGTGGAGAAATGAGCAGTTCTGGGTAATTGGAGGCGCTTCATCACATCTTTTTGCTCTCTTCCAGGGTTTGCTCAAGGTTTTGGCTGGTGTTAACACAAACTTTACAGTTACATCTAAGGCAGCAGATGATGGAGCATTTTCAGAACTCTACATCTTCAAGTGGACATCATTATTGATCCCTCCCACTACTATATTAATAATAAATATTGTTGGAGTTGTCGTTGGTATTTCAGACGCCATCAATAACGGGTATGATTCCTGGGGTCCATTGTTTGGCAGGCTATTTTTCGCCTTCTGGGTCATTATGCACCTCTACCCCTTCCTCAAGGGGCTACTTGGTAAACAAGATCGAATGCCCACCATTATCTTGGTTTGGTCCATTTTGCTGGCTTCGATATTAACTCTCATGTGGGTTCGAGTCAATCCGTTTGTGTCAAAAGATGGCCCGGTATTGGAGGTCTGTGGGTTAAATTGTGATTAGATACATGAATAAAAGGTTTAGGTTTCTTTTGGTTCAAGTTTACGACCGTCAGTGGAGTTGCAGAAGGGTATTTGTTCCTCCGATTTCAAACTTTTGAAGCTGTTTTCCACATTAGCAAGAGGAATTTTTGTGGTATGAAATCTCTATTGTTTGGGGAGTGTGTAGATAAAGAGGGCTGGGGGATGACAAATTGTTCTTTGTTTTATTAATTCTTTTATTACATTCCTGGTGGTTTTTTAGGGCATTTTTCTTTTTGTTTTTCTTTCTTCCCTTCTTAGATCTTGTATTCTCAAAGAGCATTGCATTATTATTCATTACCCTTTTGACATGTGCTCACGCGCAGTCAATACGGTTTTCATATTTTGCATCACTAGATTTATATTTAATTCATTTTCTTAGTAGTTCTGTCATTTGTTTATTTATTTATTTATTAACAAATAAGATGTGCTTGCTTCTTTAATACTTCTTAGTTGTCAAAGAGGGCGTGCAGTGCTTTTTAAGCCTTTTGAACCTTCTTTGGCCAAAAAAAATAAAAACCTTCTCTGTAAAGCTA
This sequence comes from Purshia tridentata, assembly GCA_003254885.1. Classification (NCBI taxonomy): domain Eukaryota; kingdom Viridiplantae; phylum Streptophyta; class Magnoliopsida; order Rosales; family Rosaceae; genus Purshia; species Purshia tridentata. The sequence continues at coordinate 41,931 of QANT01004702.1, read as the reverse complement.
CTGTTAGGGTTATGGCTGGTGGCTTTTTTTCCTTCTTAATTTTAACATGGTTGTTGCTTTTTTTTATTTGTTGGGTGCTGCTATTTAGCCCCAACAAATTCATTTTTAACCCCAATAATTTAATGAAAATTCAATTTCCAATTCTACCCTAATGCAAATTGACCAATAAGGACCATTGATTTAATTTTGTAAAAAAATCACTTAAAACAGTAAACGTCTACCCAATATCATTTCTATACCCAACAAAACATAATCTCTCCACTCAACTCTCTAACTAAAAACCCTAAGCTCACTAAAACATACTTTATAAATTATCCCTCTTTGGTGCAAACAAGTGTGATATTGAGTAACTCATACTCAATTTGTGGTAGTTTGGAAATATCCAAATAAAGGATGTTATCATTTTTTCGAGTTGAAACAAAGAAAAATTCTCATTTTTAAAAATTGGAATCATGTGCTGAACACGTTGTATGACGTTTGTCAGTGACCAACCAAACGTTATGTTACATATTTGGCAACTCACTATTGAACATGAAGGAGGATGTTCAATTGGTGGTTGCCAAACGCGTCCAAACTTTAAAAAAAATGGTGTTCAGTAGATGTCAACCGAACCTTCTTGCACATGTTTGATAAGTAGTTGTCAAACATCCAGTATGATGTTTGACACACCAATGCCGAACGATTTGCATAAAAAATAAGTTCAAGAGCAACCCCAATGTGTTCAAATCATTGATTAAACATCTAAGATTCAATATATTGCAATCCAAACATAATTTTTTTTAACAAATAACATGATTCAATGTTGAGTTCGGATGTGATGGTGTTGGGTGGTGATAGTGCGTGTAGGATTTGAATGCGGTTTATTGAGTATAAAGAGTAGCAAAAGGTGGCTATCTGAGTTGGGTTTGACTAAGGGTATTTTTGGAAAGTTGTTGGGTGTAGTGAATAATTTTTGTGTTTTTTAAATTTGGAAAGGGCTAAAAACATTTTTAGTTCCTGTGTTTCACTCTGAAAATATATTTGGTCCCTGTGATTTCAAAATTTCACATTTAGTTCTTATATTTTATGTTTTTTGTAATATGAGGACAATTTAACAAACTCAAAATTTCAATTTTTGTTTAAAAATCAAATTGAACGTTCCATACATGATTTTTGACATTTTTCACGAGTTAATTACTTTTAATTTGAAAAAAAATTTCATTTTGGTTAATAAAACGTTCTTAAAATGCAAACAATATAAAATACAATGACCAAATGTGACTAAATTCATTTTTTTGATAAAACACAAGAAGCAAAATTATTTTTTTCCCTTTTGGAAAAGGCAACAAACCAAGTGTTGAGCGCTCATAGAAGGAGAAAAAGATGGACATGATATTGGTACATATTGTTAGACTATGGGTTTTTGTTATCCATGCAGAGACCAATTAGCAAATGCAAAATGCTCCTATCGCAGGAAGAGAGAGAGAAGTTGAGAATGATAATGATTGATGAGTATATAAATTAACAAAGACAAAAAATATTAAAATAATGATAATTACTTTATTGTGAAATTTAATTAATTTGTACACTAGAGACTAAATAAGATGCAAAACATGCATTTTACTGTAATTATTTCAAATATTTTTGGACTTCAGCCAATTCTTGTATGCAATTAAGATTTTAGTTTAAAGAAGCCCTATGAAATATACTAAACTGTGAATTGTGTAAAGTAGTAGACATAAGAAAATGAAGAAGGTAGAAAAGAGATTAAAAGAAAAGGTAGATGACGTTTTACTTTTTCAATTAAAAGAAGGGGCAATTAAACTTTGTCTTATTCATAATAACGTGTAGTTGGTCCAAGTCAAGATTTGACTAGAAAAGTCACGCATAAGTCCATGAAAGAACAAAGAAGGTTAGTTTCAATGTGAAAGGAGTCTTTGGGTTGGGTCGACCCAATGCCTTCTAAAACAGAGGGGTTGGTTCAATTTTAGAAGAGGGTAAAAGCTTTGAATCGTTTGGTCAAAGTCAATTGAGGCTCGATGCTTATGTGAAATTGTCCTATATATAAGTTTTATAGTTGAGACTTTATAATTAAACGTCATTTTCTTGAATGGCCAAATAAAATTATTTTCTTAATTAAATCTCATTTGATGCTCAAAATTGAATTGTATAGGTTAATTTTAAATATATTGAAAATTGAGATTAACTTTATTTTTTTGTAAGTTGAATGAAGAAGTAGCCATAATAGGTTGATCAGGCTTTTTCAAGTGTGCGATCGCACACTTAGACTTACTTGTTGGGTGAGGTGGATAGGTCTATATATAGTTTTTCAACAATACAAACCGTATATTTTTATACCTCTATTCATAGATTATTATTGCAAATAATTAGCCAAATTGAAAATTATTTGCTTATCTAACTTTGATAAAAACAAATAGACGAACCAAATATAATCGATATATCATCTATTTGTTTGATCAAAGTTAGATAAACAAATAATTTTCGATTTGACTTTTTCTTTTTTAAGGATGATCTATGAATAGAAGCATAAATGTTATACTTTCTTCATTCAATTGAGAGAGAGTCTGTTGAAGATCCCCCCGCCCTATTAGTAATACTTGATCATCTTCAGATTGGCGTATCTCCTCGTGCAAGGCCTGCCCCTCGGTCATGTTCTTCTGTGGATTACTGGTTTCGCCAATTTTATGGAGTGGGCCCATTCGCCTCGTTCCACAAATAAGCCTAAATGTAAAATCCTACACTTGAAGAGCCTGATAGATTGATATTCTATCATTTTGTGAGGATGAGCAGAGATAAGTTTCCTTCATGACTAATTCATTTTCTTCTTTGAACTTGGAGAAAAATTAGATATGAGTCTCTATTTCTTCTTGTAATTAATTAGTAGATATTAAATTTAGTGAGTTAACTTATCAAATATATAATAATGTTATACTTACTATATTTTTATATCACAATTTCATATCACTTTACGTGACAACTTACATGACATTTATATATTGACTACTAAAAAAAAATCTAAAAATAATAATAATAATTATGTCCAGTAAAGTGATAACAAATAAAATTATATAAAAATATAGTAAGTATAGCATAATATATATAATCTTAGACAACAGATGTGATTAGTCCCACGTTAATTGGTCCAATTAGAATAAAAGTGGGACCGGAATGCATAAGTGTGACCGGATTCGCGCATAAGCCTATAATGTAGAAATATAAATAAGAATGCCATATATATATATAATATACCACATTATGTAAATTAATTATTGACATGTTGCAGTTCCACTCATCTTCATAGAAGCAACGCTGAAGTTTCTTTGTTTGATCTCTATTTTCCCTGTTGACTAAAAAAACAAAAAGAGATCTCTTTTTTCCTTTAAAAGTTAAAACTCACACAACACGTACCCGAAAAACGCGGTCCACGCCAAACCAAATATAACCAACCAAACATGCCCAACAAGAAAACCACATACAAGAGATGATTAATTTCTTTGTGCTTCACTCACCATTTCGTTAATAAATTTGTTCGATATTCAATGGCAGAACATGAAGCAGTATCTTCACGTAATAGTACTACTGCTGCTTCTGGTGATCATGATTCTGAGAAGGTCCTGACCGCGTCGGACATGGCCGCGGCTCATCAGCTCATGCAGCTTAGCGACGAAGATAACAACAAAAACAACGACGACGACGACAATGTCAACGTGAAGATGGACATAAATGATGAAGAGGTCGATCAAAGCCCGCAGCTGACTCTAAGAAGTGTGATAAGTTGGGCAAAGATTAATATGGAAGAGATTTTTGGGAAAGAAGAAGAAGAAGAAGAGAAAAAAGAAGAAGAAGAAGAAGCTCATTATTATCGGCCTAAGAAGCGAAGATACCGGTCTCTTGCTAACATTTATTTGGCGACCAAACCAATTTTGAATATTAATGCAATATCATCATACTCTTGTGGGAAGAAGGTGAAGACTTAATGGGGAAGTTTATCTTAGTGATTAAGTAACTAACTGTTTGAAGAGCTTTTCATGATTTTCTAGCTTTTTTGTAGTACAAGTGGAGATTAATTGCGTTCGATCTCTTGCTTAATTGACTGCTTAATAATAAGTATGAATATATAGCTTTTCTTGCTTTTCCATGAGAGTTGATATTTATCTTTACATGATATTTATTTATACACATTACAGTACTTCTGTTCGATCTATCTTCTGCATATTCTTGATGAATGAATAAATACAAGTCCTAATTAATTTCTTTCAGTTGGTTACTGCATATTCATTAATTCAGTGCCAGTCAAGAATGGGATATAGGGTCTGGTCTGACATAAAAAATAAAAATGGGATATATGGAAAATTGAGAGATCATCTTTTCCCCTCTTAATTAATTTTCAATTAAACGGCTACTGCTAATATTTTATCTTAGCTAACTAGCTAAGATAATTCTTAATTAACACTCCAAATACTGATGAGGATGAGAAAATTAGTTTACTTAATATAATTAGATAGGATCAATCCGGCAATTTAGCTATGCTAGCTTCTTAATTAGTATGGTAATTATATACATATATATATATATAGGTACTGTTAAATACTCGACTTTCTGTTCTATCAATGCTTTTTGTCAAATAATTTATCATTTTTTGATTTGATGTGGTTAATTATCATGACTTTAAATGTACACTAGCTCAGTACAGAACTATAGCTTATATAGTTATAATGTATCTTCATCTGAATTGATAGGAATGAAAGTGCGTTCCGACTAATTAGAGAAGAAAAGCTTTATAAATTGAATGAAAAGAAATATCAATATTAACAATATATTGAATAAAAATGGAACAAAAATGAAACGGAAACATCAATTAACTGTGCGATATAAGTAGCCTAAAAATTAATAAGACAGTCTTGATCATGAACAAATGTTAGCAAAAACTAGCTAATTAATAATTGTATGATATATAAGATACCAGTGCATGCAGTGGATAATAAGGTCATTTGTAATGTCTGCTCCACCGGTCCAGCAGTTGTTGCCAGGCTTCTTTGGGAGCTTTGTAAGACATATTGCTGTCTTAAGCAGCAACAATTTAGTCTTCTAATCGCATTAGGACTAAAAGGTTTTAGTGTTGATTAGGAACTCGATCATATCAACTAGTATTTTAGCTCTTGTATGCCATAAGTACGTTTTTCGGCTGAAATATCAAGAGCACAAGGATTCTTATTTTATGGTGGATTAGGATTACCCAATTGGTATGCAATAATTAACGATACTCATGGGAACAACACTTGAGATGATGCATTATAAATAGAGGTCCCTTCACAACCAATACTATTAAACATACTCTCTAAAGCATTCAACCCCATCTAGGATCAGAGTTGAAGGCATCAGATTGTGGAGAAGAGCTCTATCACTGTGTTCTCTAGTATAACAGCAGCTACACTTCTATCTTGCTGCACTTTGTTGATTTCGGGTTGTGTAAGATGGCAGAACAAGGTCTGTATTTTAGTTCATATATGATTAAATATTTACAAGTTTCCCTTTCTTCCTCTTCTTCATGAACTCCTGTTTCAAGCTGCTTAAATATCCGCTGTACTTGCACAACAGCTGACCTAGCTTTAAGCTTAATTATCTTCGGAAAATTAAAGGATCTATATATGTAGTTGTTGTTAACATCAACCTCTTCTTCAGATGATCCGTTCCTATCCATATATACTCTCAACACAAGTTGATCATCACCTCATTTAATATGTAAGCACATCGATCGATCAACAAGAATGCAGGCTTTCTATAATTTTTTTCTAGTGGCAGGATAGTGTCACATGTTGTGGTATAGCAGTTATCTTGAACATGGTCACAAAGAATCCCTAAAATAAAGCTAAATCATAGCAATCAGCCAAAACTCATTAGCTTAATCAGTTTAACTAGATTACTTCATCAAGTTTAACAAGCTGCATGCACAACCCACATTAATTTGGCTGTGGAAGCAAAGGGTCTTAGCCTCTAATAAAGCCCACATGCAGAACCGAAAATCTTCTTATATTGGGAAATGTATTATATATTTCTCGAACTTGATTTCATGGTGTTCGGAGAAGCAACCGTCTCTCGATATATCTAGTGTTGAGTCCGTGTACCGTTCCCTAGCTAACTCATGCATGTGCAGAAATGGTTTGACATCTTTACGAACTCGGGTTTATATACTCTCTTTTCCTACACTTAATTGTGATAATATGAGTGCTACTTTTATGACGGCTAATCCAGTTTTCCATGCATATACATGTCAAATTAAACTTGATTATCATTTCGTGGGTGACCGTGTTGCTTTTGGGAGTTACTGAGTGCTTTTTGTACCATCTGTTGATCAAACCGCAGTATACTTACCAAAGGGCTCTTCAAGCAACGCCATCTTTTGCTTCACTACAAACTTGTCACTCCAAGGACCCCAAATTTAAAGGGGAGGTTAATATGATAAAACCATAGTTGCTCTAGGTTCCTAGCTTAGTATGGTTTCCTTTATATTTAGGATTGTTATGTAACTTACTTTCCTAGTAGTCTCTTTATATCAAGCTGGCCGATTAACCTTGTACATGAAAATTATCAAATCAAATAAACGCAAATAACTCACAGTGATGAGGCCAGTATATACGTACTGCATGCATGTTAATTTTAATGGAGATGTAGATATTTCAGTCTTTTAAGTACCATACCTCTTACTGCTCTGATCCAAAGGTTACAATTAAGCCCTAAGAGTAACTGAGTTTACGCCTATCAGCCTGGGTAAAGTGCTATGCAAAATTATTTCTAAACCGTCCTGTTCGGGGATAACACCCCCACTCAAGTCAACGGTCAATATGCTGAACACGTGGGACCTCGGATTCGACTTACGTCCCACGACCCATGGTCAACGGTCCATCGATGCAACCTCGTCGGATCGGATCTTACTGTCGGATCCGATCTGAACCAGTCATGTCGACTTGTCGTCAGAAGCAAGGTCTGCAGAATTCATCAGTCGTTCGGATCGGATTATGAGATCGGATCGGAATGTTTGAGTGTCTTCCTTCGATAAACTACCTGTTCGTTGACTCTGACGTCTTATTGTTCGGATCGGATCCAACTGCCCTCCGATCCGAACACTCCCTGGATGTACTGAATTTCCTCGCAGGTCTACCACCACTGAAAGCCCCATTCGGATCGGAGTGATCGACCTCGACTCATCCTCTTCCGAGCCGAACAAAAACTCAGATGGTAGTTATTGCGCCTGACACTCCGAAGGTAACTTTATGCTTTGCATTTATGGCCTATCGACTCTGCCTTGCTTTCCATTTAATGCATGCAACTTGCAGACATCTCTCTTGCATTAAATGAGAAAACCTGTCAGTAACCCAGCCTATTCTGCAAGCTTAGCCTCCAAGACCTATGATTAGCCATGATCATACCTACTGGCCAGCCAAAATATCCCAATCCCTTTGCCTATAAGTAAGAACACAACCACAAGGCAAAGGGACAGACAGAAATCTGAGAAAACTAGCCCAAGCTCTAGCAACATTTACCCAGAAATCTTACCTCTTTTCCTTCATCTTCTTCCCAAGCTCTAGTTGTGTTATTCAGCACTTCTTGCATCCTCCTCCTTGCACTCCTCTGACTTTGCCATCGGAGCATCTCCGGCTGGTACCACACCGGTGCCCTTTTTCGTTCATTTGTGCAGGAAGAAACCCAGAAAGCAATCAGTTGACACGTTCGGATCGTCCGCTCGGTCGCTCAACTCACCACGTCATCAACAATCCGCATTTAAGTTGTGTGCAAGGGTCATCGACAGATTTTTGCATCAACACGTCTTCTAATAAATTGAAAAGGGCTCTGTCATTAGACAATTCTTACTGCTCTGATCCAAAGGTTACAATTAAGCCCCAAGAGTAACTGAGTTTAGGCCTATCAGCCTGGGTAAAGTGCTATGCAAAATTATTTCTAAACCGTCGGCTAATAAATTGAAAAGGGCTCTGTCATTAGACAATGTAATAGTTACATTTAAAGCCATTCGTGCTTTGAATAGACGAGCTATAAATCAAATGAAAACAAAATTGTCTAAAATTTAGGGGTGGGCAAAAATACCGAGAAACCGAGTTTCGAAATGAACCAACCGAGCAGATTGGTTTAGTGTTTTTTTCGTTGTTTAGTTATCAAACCAAACCAAACCGAAATTTGTGGTTTGTTTTTGGTTTTCAATATTGAAATTTGTCGTTTTATCCGAAACAAACCACCAAATATATATTAATTTTTATATATGATCGAATTGGTTCATATATGTATGGTTTTAATACCTAGTATATACTTTATAATATAAAATTTATTAGTATAATTTATATACTTTATAGTATATATAGTAGTATATATTAGATTATTAACTATATATGAATTAACTATATGAATTAACTATATGAAATATAAGATTCTCTTTGTAGTAGATACTGTAATATACTTTCTAGTATAGTTAGGGCATAAAGTATACTAGTATATGTAATTGGCCGTATAAAGTATATTAGTATAGGATATAAGGTATATGGTGTGACTATATGTTATCAAGTATAGGGATTATGGTATAAGGTTTATGATATGGATTAGAATTTAGGGTTTAAAGTTTAGTGGATAACCAGATAACCGATTGCTTGGAAAACAAACCTGTTGTTTAGGCCTAGGCTCGAATTGGTTTTGATTCTTGGATTGGTTTTGGTTCTTGGGTTGGCCATTTCGACAGGTCTGGTTTAGTTCTGGATATTGATTTGTAGTTTGGTTTTTCAAACCGTACATGCCCACCTGTTGCCATTGTGATAGCAAATAATTACTTGGATCGCCAAAAGTCCCAATAAGTGCTCATGGTTACTGCTTATTATGGTGTCTTTTCACACTTATTCGTTTTTGGTTTCTCTTGGAATTCTGTCTGTTTCCTACGCTTTTTGTATCCATGCGTTTATGAGGGGCTTGCCTATTTATTGGGACATCTGTAAAGGAAGCCTCAATTTGGTGGATGTTGATTAATTAAAAATTGATACTTTTCTCGAAATTATTTCTATCAACTTGGCGTCCTGCGGGATTAATAAGGCATAGTCTTTTTCTTGAAAAGAGATCTCATGTCCTTAAATATGTTATTCTTCTTTTTTCTTTCTACAACGATGATAAACAAATAAATTTTTTAAATAATAAATTAAAAATTAAAAAATATATCTCAAACTTTATGAGTAAGAACAAAGTATTTGGGGACGTGCCGGAGATCTCCAACCTTTTTCCTTGGCTATTCTTGTTTTGGAGAACAAGTGTTAAGGTTGGTTTTGTTTGTATCTTTTACCCCCATTTCCTATCACGCGCTGCATCACGACACCTACTAAAATTGAATATGACCAAGGCACAGGACTAAGTAGTGGGATCTTTCTGTTTATTTATTTATTTTTCAAAAAGATGATTGAGCAACTGGGGTTTTCACACAAGGTTTATATCATTAATTATGGCTTGCATCTCTTCTATTTCAGGGTGGTGCTTCAGGCTTGATCAAGCTGCAAAATTGGGATTGTAAAGAGATAATAAAAAAGAAGATAAAAGAGAGCTTGGCAATACATGCAAGTATGCAACATACCATTGACACTCTGCACACACTTCATTGATTCGTTTATCAAGTAACATTTGATAGAGAATACAGTATACTTTCTTTAAACTCCATTTCCCCCAAATATTTTGACTGGTTCCTTTGCTGAATAGAATGATACATGATTCAATTCTGGCTGGTCTCACTTTTCATTTCCATTGTACACAAATTGGACAATCCAGTTAAAATCAACAAAAAGAACACCAGCTGATGCGGCTAAATCTTACTCAGAATACAAGGTTCAAAATGATGCTCTGTAAGAGTTAGAATGCAATATTCATTTAAGAATAAAAGAATGTACTGCTCTATTATTTCTATGAAGAAAAAGGAAACAAAACATTTTACAAACTACTGTAAGATGTATAAAAAACTTGACTAGCAATAACTACGAAAGTATTCCTACCTTATGACCTACAAAACAAAATTTCAAGCGTTTTGGTTGCAACACTAGAAAACGTCAAAGGAAAGACAGTGCCCATAGATATCAGCAAACTTCACGAAGACATAAGCAGAGCAGGCATCCCATATATCATTTTTTCAAGTCCATGCATATCTTGTACTTGAGCAAACCTCTGCTCAAGCAGCAGGTGCTTGTCCATCCAATCTGATATTACGACCACGCCCACGGCCTCTTGGCCTGCCTCGACCACGCCCTGCAAAACCTTCAAACAATATTTTTTATCAGATTACTCAATTCTCAATTGAACAGCTTGACAAGCACTCCAACAGTCTCAAGATGAGTAGAGCAAAAGACTGCTGAAAATAGTTGCGAACAAAAGAGATATAAAATTTTCCTCCTTTTGAACTTTTTTCTGTGGAGAAAATCTTCAAGAACTTCTTGCCTACTACCAAGTTAGCAACCAGGTGGATTGCTAGATGCATGGTGTTAGGTGCAATATTATAATCAATTAGAGTAAACTTAAAAGAAAATGAAATGAACTATAACAATATAGAGGAAAAAAATCACTGCTCCAAGAATTTACCGCGACCTTGGGCAGGTGCACCATCACCATAGTCATAGTACCCTGCTGGCTGACCATAACCTCGTCCTCGGGCCCTGAAAGAACCACCTCTTGCACGGCCTCTTGCTCTGCCACCATAACCACGCCCACCATCCCAACCATCTCCATTATAATCCCCAACTCCATTGTAGTTTCCTTCACACAGAGTAACAAGAAACAGAGCAAAACCCAATGAGCAACTTCAACCACTCATGTCAGAAAAGACTTCAAGGAACCATAATCGTAAATGGCATGTGATTTATCTAAAAGGGGGAGTATTATTCAACTTTATTTCAAGAGAAAATGAAGACACGAGTCCCCTCTTTAGAACCAAAATCAATTTTCTGTTTTCTTTTTCTTTTTTAAAATCAACTGTTTTGCAACAAGAGATCAATGTATGCATAATTGTAAGGAAGCACAATAAATGAAGAACCCAAAGTAAAGAAAACTGCCAAAATCTCAAATGCAAGCACATATGAACAATTACAGTTCTCAATCTACAATTCTATAAACCCTATTTGGTAAAAATAATCCAAAAACTTCTAGACAAAAAGCATCTCAAACTGCAGTTTATGAAAGAAAGATCATTTTGGCTTAAATAGGGTAAAACAAAATTTTAGAGGAGTGAGCAATACCTCTACCCCTAACTCTTCCTCGGCCACCACGTCCCCTGCCTCGGAATCTAGGTGAACCCTCTGATTTTCATGCAATTAAATCAATATAAATTGAAGTGGTTATACTATAGAAGTTAAAAGCTTTATAGACATTAACAGAACATTATCATATCACCTCCTTCATCCTCAAAATCATTCAATGGTTTCACTTGATCAACTGGAAGAGGGGGTTGATATCTGTATTGCAGCAGAAAAAAAAAATTAGGGATGCTCTAAGCACCATATAAAGTTCCAAGATAACAGCTTAATCAAACAGAATATATGGAGGTCAGATTTACTACTGTGCTTCTGGTTGCAGACCTGAATACCTATTCATTCAGAAAATTTTAAAATAGTGTTTCCAAACTATACAAGCCACAAAGTAACCCAAGTCACCATGAGTTTTATAACATAAATACTTTTTTATGTGAGTTTTATCACATACATACATGACCTGAGCTTCAGTGATGACGAACAGCATATTTGTGCACCTCTAGTGGGCTTTATAATACAATAAACATTCTAGGCACTAGCATTGAAACCGTTCCTCAAGATGTATCACATCTGAATCATGATGCAAATGCTTTAGGAGCATACAGAAGCAGCATCACATCTATTAATCATTTTGTGTCTTAATTCAGAAAAGCAGTCCTAATTCAAAAATGATCCATAAAAAATTCATAGAACCTTCCAACAATTTAATTACAGCAATAAATCTTTATCCATAATATTAAAAAATCTTAAGTTGTTAACATTTGAGTACATCTGAAATCTGTTTGCACATATTCAATAGTATCAGATATCCAAATTCCATTACAATATTGGATGTGCATATGAAGCATCATACACATATGAAAGGTATCCGGCAAGTATCAAACAAAGCTCTCCCACAGAAGTAGCCATTCAAGCACATACGTTAACTTGAAACAGAAGACTAAAGATATTCATGGTAACTTAAAATTGATAAGACAATAAAAATACTAGTGACTTCAAAGATTCGAAGAAAACACTGAAAACTGATATCCCTTTGGACTTGAATATAATCAACCATTCAGAACCTAATATATTGAACTATCTACATGTGTAAAAATATTCGATTTGTTGTTGCAAGATTTGCAACATTAACCAACAAAATGAAACATCCACTGTTGATTCACCTTGTAAGGTCATGGACAATAATTTTACCTTACAAGGTGAATGAAAATCAGAATACTTACTACCTAAGTGGGACATCCACGATATGGTACAGATACACCAACCCACATAAACAGTATCCAAACAGAAATCAAATCATAAATGACTTACCCTATGGAGGATGTAGGAAGCTCCTTCTTCGACAACGTGATTGTGATCATTGAAACATGCCGAGTCGTCTCTAGACTGCAGCAAAAAATACAACCAGTCATACCAATATCAACCAAAAAAATGTGTCACAGCTGCAAATGGTTAGTAGCAGAGAAGAGTATATGGTTTCATACGGAAGCAGGCCTTCTTCCAGGGGCTCCCAAACATCAGTTATGTCCGTTGATCCAATAGAAGTATTCTGATGGAGACCAACAATTCTTCTCTGATTGCAATAAAATTGTGACCAACAAATAAGCACATACACAATCGCTCATGCACATGGGAAGTGAATGCATACACACTCACAAATAATGGTTGGTAGGTCACTAGTCATCTCACCTTAATAAGTTCACCAATCATCACAGTTTTATTGATTGCTCTGCCCATTGCCTTGAGAACAATTTCATTAGACCCTTTCTCCTACAGAACATACAAGCATGTTTAAGATAGAGCTAAATAAAACAATAAGCCATTTGTATACAGAATGCCCATAAATAAAACATGGGAAAACAATTGGGCTTAATTTGGAATTGCTGTGAGAAAAAACAGCTGTGAAGTAAAATCAGTTGTATAGTAAAACAGTCGAGTGTTTGGTAAACGATGTTTTCAAAAATGTTGTGAGTGCAAAAAGCAATATCAAGGTGTTTGATATATTTTAATATAAAACTATTGTGGCTGTGTATAATTACTAAAATGAACATGATGCTGAAAGTGCCTGAAATGAGCGAGAACCCTCTGTCATTTTGAATAAGGGTATATTGGGCAACTCAAAATTTTTATTAATGGGGAAAACAAATTTCATTCACAAAATTTTTGAATAACATGTGGATGGCTGCTTTTCAAAACTGTAGTGAGTGACCCAAAATTGTGAGACACTACAACTTCTAATTTTATTACCAAACACCAAAACTATTGTGAGTGACCTAGAATTGTTATCTACAATAGTTTTTGGTTGTCCAACTACAATCCCAAACGAGCCCTTATAGTAGTGTTAGAAAATGAAGAGAAGGGCATAACTTGTCATGGAGAAGGGCAATCAAATAAAATAACTCCAAGACAATCCAATATACGGCCAAAAATAAGCATAGAATCCAAGTTTGACAACGATATCTCAGATAAATGGTAGTTTCTATGTAAATAGAGATGCAGCAATAATGTACCAATCCAGTTTTATTATTCCATTTTCATCCTGAAATCTATTTTTAATACAAGTGTACTCGAAGCATGGAAAACAAATGTTGGCACCAACTATACTGTTTCCACCTAAGGATGAATTCATATTCAAGATTTTGCAATTGGTGCCTATCCTCCTCCCAACAGAATAATTTTTCAAAAAAGTGACTCCCATTAATTCATCGTGTGCATTGAATCAGCCCAGTAAGAATTGAGCTGTATGTATCATGGAATCCTCCTTTATTCAACTCTTAGTCTCTAAAAAATCCGTTTTATGTCATCTTGCAAATGTTAATTATGTCATTCCAGTTCCACTAACCCAGAAACCATGAGACCTAAAAACCAATGAAAAAACTGGTAAAAATGAAAAATCGAAAAGTCGGCCAAAATAGATAAACCAACATAACATACTCTTCTATTTTGTTGTCCCAAAAAAACAGAAATCTAACGAAAACAAACAAAGCCTTATACAATAAAACCCAAAAAGTGCATGTTTGGCAAAGCAGAGAGGACTTGCAAAAACCTGGAGGAGAGTGGTGGCGTAAGTAATATAGTTCCTCATTCGGCCTTGAGCGGTTATGCGAATCTCATTCTCGTTTATAGGCGTAGCCTCGGCCTTGGGCTTCTCCACCCGCTGGTACCTATCCATCTGCCAAAACAAACCCTAACTCTACTGAGCAAGACACAAACTATGCTACAGAGAGATAGATAGAAGAAGAGATGAAATAGGGTTTGGGGTGTTACCGTCAGTCCGTACGTCTTACAAAGTGAGTTGGGAGTTGGGAGGGAATATCTGAAACTGAGGGTGTGCGTGTTCTCACACTCTCTCTCGCGCTCGGTGTCTGCGGTTGGGGATTGTTTGTTCGGCTGCTTCTCTCCCTCTCTCTCACTCTCGAGCCAAGCCTTATTAGATTAATTCGCCCCAAAAGCCCCGCGTGTGGATTGACCTTTTATTATAATCATAATATAATTATAAATAGAAACCTAATAATAAATAATCCGATGCGACGAAAATGGCTGACCAAAACAAAACTAATTTCAATTCAGAGAGAAAGTAGGGCTTTTTATCGCCGCCAAGACCGCGATTCGCCAACTCCTTTTGTTATCTCTCTGTGTTTCTTTTTTTTTGGGTCTCGGCCCACACACTTGTCAAACCCTTTCCAATTGGGCCGTTTCAAAAATTTGGGAGGCCTTGTGCCAAATAAGAAAATTACATATTAATTGTTTTTTTTTTTTTAAAGGTAAAGCAATTCTATGTTAACTGAACAATAACACTACTTAATTGTTGATAAACAATTTATCTACAAAACAGATGAAGCTAACTACATAATGCAATATATATATATATATAGAGTAAAGCTCCATTGTGGGATTTTCACAAACTTCTAATTTGTGGAATCCTTTGTAGGACCCACACGAATCGTTTCGTATCGATCCGAACCTTTCATTTATTACATCTTTATTGATTGATCATTTTTACAAAAAATTAATCAAATCGGAAATCATTTACCTATCTAACTTTGATCAAACAAATAGACAGTTTCCTCGAAAATATTTGATTCGTCCATTTGTTTGATCAAAATTAGATAGACAAATGATTTCCGATTTGGCTAATTTTTTGCAATAATGATCAATCAATAAAGATTTAAAAAATGAACGGTTAGGATCGATACAAAACAACTTGTGTGGACCCCACAAGGGAGATCCCACAAATTAAAAATTTGTGAGAATCCCACAATATATATATATATATATACAAACCTAGATGCCTTTTAATCTTCTAGATGTGGTCAAATAGCCATCAATTCCAAAATCTCCATAAAAGCTCCAATATTTGTTGGTATACACATCTTAAAAAGTATAGGATATAAGGTATAAGATTTAAAATTTAGGGTATAATGTTTAGTATATGGTATAATAGTAGGGTTTAGGGTTTTGATTAATTAGTTTTTATATAGAAATATGTATTATATAAATTAAAAAATACCAAACCTGAAATTATTCCTCATATTTTATCAGTTCACATCTCGATCGTGTTTTTAACGAAACGAATTGTTCATTATTTAGTTTTCTTTAAAGATCATCACTTTAAAAAATTAGATTAATCGAAAATATAAAAGTTAGATATTGGAGCTCGAACATTAAAACGATCATGGCTATTCCTCTTTCTCTCTCCTCTCTTCCACTTTGTCTTTCTTTTTTGTATCTTTTCTTCCTATGCCTTTTTCTCTCCTACGATCCTACCTGTGACACCCTCTTCCCTTTCTTTCATTTGTTTTGTTTCATTTCAATTTTTTTTATTGTTTTGCTTTAATTCCCCCTTCTCGCCTCCATTTCATTTTCTCTTTTTTCCCCTGGTTTTCTCTTCCTCCATGCGAGCTCACTTCCTCATCCCTACCTTCAACCCAGTCCGGCCAACTCCGACCTTTTCTCACCCACCTAAGCTCCCTCATGCGTTGACAAGACCCTTCCCTAGCCACCCTGAGTAGCCTAGCTCCTCCCTACCGCAAAAAATGCTTGGAAAAACATACCCCATCACTATTGTAGCTTTCTCTCACTGATCTCCATTGTTTCCACACCTTTTGCCCAAATGTTTGGTAGGTTTTCATCCATATAACATGGGCTTTCGGCCAAGTAAGCCAGTTTACTGGCATGCGGATCCTGATTTTGTACTCCATATGGGCCATCGAAGGGGTTCGGTCACCAATTTGGGGGTTCTCGGTTCGATAACTAGACCGAACCGAACCCAACCTTGGGGTGGAGTAGGTGTTCAGTTTTTTTTTCTTTTTACATTACTTAATTGATTTACGGGTAAAATTGGAATAATTTTCAAAATAAATTAGGGCGGTCAACTCGGTCCTTTTAAGTTTTTAGGATAGCCTCAACCTATTTCTTTTTGCTTGTATGTAAAGGGGTTCCATCTTTTAGCTACTGACCACGGCTTTGTAGGTCTCAAGGTTAGTATTATTTTCGAACCTAATTGAGGTGGTGGGTAGCCACTAGCCACCTTATTGGACTACAATAACTTTGAGTAATTTAATGAAATAACCTATTTTAATTCCCCCCCAAGTTTTTTAAACCCTTGTCATACTTTTTAAGCTATTTTTACCTTTTTGTCTTTTTTGGACAAAAATACCCCTAAGCTTTTCTAACCCCTTTTGTCGTCCCCACACCCCATTCACTAGCTACCATCTTGCTGCAGCACCCAAACCCTTTGCCACCTTCTTGCTGCAGCAGCCATGGAGGACAACCCAAACCTTCGGCTCCCTATTTGCCGACGCCACTAACCTTGTCACCAGGGACCCATCATCTCCTCTCTCTCTCTCTTTCCCCTTCTCTTTCCTATCCAAATCTAAAAACAAAAAAAGAAGCAAGCCAAATCTGAAAAAAAAAAAAAAAAAAAAANAATAGAGCAAGAAAGAAAATTGAATCCTTCAATCATTAATTGCTTCCAGATCAAAATTATACCCAAAAAATCAATTACAAGAACACCTAAAAAAATAATCAAATTTATATTCAATGGACCACAAATTCCACCTTGTGGCAACCATCATCTTTGTGTCCACCTTGTAGCGACCATCTTCTTTGTGTCCACTTTGTGGCTACCATCTTCTCCATTGAACAAAAAACCCAGAACTAAAGATATGGTTTTGATAGAGATCTAGAGAAAGATAAAGAGAGAAATTGCACATCTGAAAAATTGCAGACTAGATCCAGCCAAAAACCTAGCTGCAAATTCGAAAAATTATGTGGAGTTTCAACTAGCCAAAAACCAATTTGCAAGACTAGCGACTTGTTTGTTTCCCGAAAAGTTTGGATCAGAGGAACTAAAATCGAAGATGAGTTTGACTGAATACTTGAGGACAATTGATTGGGAGAAAAAAACCTTGCTATTCTTCCTTTTTTTGTTATGTGCTTCCCCAATGTTCGATTTTTTCTAGGCAAGCGGCGTGGTGGTTCGCTGGGTTTTGGGTGGCTGGGCGCAGGTTTTGGTTGAAAAGTTTGGATCAGAGGAACTAAAATCGAAGATGAATTTGACTGAATACTTGAGGACAATTGATTGGGAGAAAAAAACCTACCCAGCATATGAATATTTTGCGATTCTTCCTTTTTTTGTTATGTTCGATTTTTTCTAGGCAAGCGGCGTGGTGGGTCACTGGGTTTTGGGTGGCTGGGCGCAGGTTTTGGTTGGCTAGGGGCACGGAGGGAGAGAAAATAAAACCTACAATGACAATAAATTAAGTTTTATACAATAGGTATTTCACTATTTTGAACATTTCACACAAAAAAATTAAAAAAGCTTAAATTTTCTAATATGGTATAAAAAATTTTAGGCCCTATTAAAAAGAATTATTTAATTAAATTACCCAATAACGTGTGATGCTTAACCCGAGGTTAAGTCGAGGCAAAGGTTCAACAAACAACATTATTAATATAGTTAATATTAAATGGGAGTCTGGGATATGAAAAACAGTAAGATAAAATTAAACTCTTGACATTAATAAAAAACCGCAGGGTTGCAGTACAAAATTACACCGTTTCGACCAAGTGTCTCGCATTTGATGTAATCATACATGTGTACGAATCAAAAATATGAAATAGCTATCCTAAAAAAACAGAAAAATGGGCTTTCAGCCCCATTTGTACGGACAACAAAGAAAAGAACAGAAATAACTACCTTACAGCTAAAAACACCCAAATGCATCTCCACAAAGACACTTCCAATCCCGCTTGTGAGCATTGGTTCAAGCTCCAAACTTGGCATCGTATACTTGTGGTTGCTGCAGAACAGACCAACAAGTTACTTAAAAATATTCATCATAGCAAACACAAAAAGAGTCACTAGAAATATTGATTTATGGATAAGTCATTCCCATGAATAGAGCTTCTTAATGTCTAATCTAAAGCACATATATGTGAATACATTGCTTGCTTGCAACTCAAACAGCAACAAATGTGATGTAGTATTCATATTTCTCTTTCAGGAAAAAGAAAAAAAAAAATTGGAAGAAAAAGACGGTGATGTTAAAAGTTTGCACTGATGGCTATATCACATTCCTAGAGTACATTCGTGAAACATTTTCCACTGCTACAACAAAGAACTCCTATAAGTTATCTCAACCTCTAGAGATAGTAAAACTCTAGCTAGCACAACAGAAAGTCTTGGGTGTATTTATAATTTAGATCCACACAGGAATAATCATATACATGACATCAGAAATAGAACAATAACCTCTGAGGGCAAAACCCATTACCATGAACAGGGCTGAAATCTGCCTGCCTGCAAACCATCTCAGATGCATTGAACGTTGAGCGGCAGCTGCCGCTTCCACTGTTTCAAACCGCAAATACACAAAGCCAGCACTGTTTCTGTATGCCGAACAAAACAAATTAAGTTTAGCACCCTCTTCCCTCTTCTCTCGTATCACATGCACGAAAGCACAATACATGCATTTACCCACACACATGTGCTGGATAAGCAGCCTATTTACTTATAAGCAGCTTTGCACAATATCAGACAAAAAATTTGAAAATTCAGAGCTTTTTGGCAAAACCTTTGTTTCTTAACCACGATATGATGAAAATATTTGATTTTCCGAATGTAATGGAACTTATATTATAGAGCCCTCCCTGCTACAAGGGTTTTGAGAAGCTATCCAGTCATCCTTTCACCGTATGATATTTGCATAGAAAGCACTATTATCACACCACCCAAGGAGTTCAAAAGGTGCTCTCTCAAAGCTGGTAAAGGAATGAAAGTAAAGCTTAAATAACTAGATTCTATGAGCAATGTGTGCCGAATACAGGTTTGAGTATTGGGACAGATCAACTACAATTACAAATTCAGAGGAGTGGGCAAATTTCCAATGACCCGACTAACTTGTCCGACCTGACCCGGGAATTGCAGGTTGGTCTAGATGTGGTGACTGGTTAAACTTTGTAATCCGCTTATTTTTGACCTGTCTATAAGTTTTACCCAATTTAAACCAACCCAACCCGCATGTCTAATACCCACTATAAAATAAGCTAATATTCTCTAAAGGTAAACCCGAATCCATTGCTCCTCCCTAGCTGCCTACCACTAACTTCCTCCTCTGAGTTTGCTCTTCCAACAACTCTTGCTAGTAATTCAATCACCCACCCCACAAATTAATTTTCATTATCTGCCATGCTTCATCTATTTAACATGCTAGAGGTTTTCTTTTTAATTTTTCTCTTTTTAACTTTTTGCTTCATCTACTCATGCTTCTTCTGGTAAAACTCGCACCCATCGGCCGATAACTCCATCCGTGTTTCATGCTTGAGCTTATTTCCAATGGGGTGATAACAATCCTCATGCTTCATCAGATTGGGTAAATCAGTATACGTCCAATGGAAGATTCTCCTGGTAGACAGGCCATAAAGATTACTTTTTTTTCAATTTTCTTTTTCAACTTGTTCTTGATTTATGTTTCAGTTTTTTGGTAATATGTTTTTCTATTTCTCTCTTGGTGAGAGTGTGTATATTTTAATTAAAACAAGTAGTTTACTTCTGGTTTCTCTCCATTCCATGTACTTTTGTTCTTCTAGGGGTTACTTTCGGTATCTTAAGGCTTCTAAGCTCAGGCACAACCTGGTAAAACCGAACAACCTGACCCGGATTCAACTGGGTTGAATAGCTTGCTTCAAATCCCTTTGGTCAGTTCCAGTTTCCCATTTTCTCAATCCAATTAGATCAGGTCAGTTGGTGGGTTGAGCCTGAACCCAAACCCCGACCATCCTGTGCCCATCCCTAATTTGTAAGATATATAAAAAATTTCTTTAATATAAATACAATACAGTTACACATCACCTAGCAGTATATATTTATATACTTACTTGTCCACGTAAATATGCTTCACCCGGCCCCATTTTGAGCATTCATCCTCAACATCATCTTTAATGTCTATGTCAAAATCTGGATCCCTCTGCAGCATAATATTAAATCTTAAGACTACACTTTTTTAAAAGAGAATGAAACAGTTTTTGAATTTTCTTTTTTTTTTAAGAACACAAACCTCAGTGGCTGGATCAAACATATTCTTCAATAGCAGACATTCACTGGGGTTGCCAATGGGTTCTGCGACTGCTGCAAGCGGCATAACTTGTGCTGGAAGAATTGGTGCAGAGACTGCAGCTTGACCATTGACAGGCAAATTAACAGCTCTTTGATTTTGGGATGACCCATTGAGCCCAGGTACCCCAAGAGACCCCGCAATACTGCCAAAAAAGAAACAATCAGAAATAGATGATGAAAAAATTATATGAATGCAGTGAGGATCAACAGACACAAACCTTGTGGCAATACCAGTGCGATCTAGCTTCTGCATTAGCAATGCTCTGGATTGGGCATTTAAAGACTGCAAAAAAAGACACTCGACATCAGAGTGAAATCACTAATTTAGAAATTGGAGGTATTCATTGATGCTACATACTTCAATAATAGGGGATATTAAGCCCCACATTTGAAATTCACTGTTCTAGGCTCTGCACCTTCCATGATAGCATCCTATTTTGGTAATTCTGCTATTAACAATCAAGTAGGGCAAAAGAAGAACAAAAATGGCAATAAAAGCATCCAGGGGAATAGAAAAAGCCTTCCAATTCCCCCCTTTCTGTTGTCATTTAAATTCCATTTCTCTTTTAGGGCGGGGAGAGCATAAAAAAACATGATAAACTCAGCTGCATAGTCACCCCCAGATATATGAATTGAACTAATAATCAATAATATTCTCCATCTTTATCCGGTAACATTTTTTTTCTATCAAGTGCTAATATAAAAAACAATATTTTTTGGAAGTTCCTTTTTTTAGTATATTTCATTCAAATCTTTCATCAATTAGTCTATTTTATCTATATTGACATTTTATCTTCAATATTCTCAAACCATCAATATTTAATACTTTGGATATATGTGAAAGTACTCAAGTTCACCAACATAGGATGAAATATCGACTCACCAAACCACCACCATCATCATCATCGAAGTCTGCAGACTTTGCTCCAGCCTCTTGTGATCCAACATGATCCGTAACAGATGAAACCTATACACACAAAGTGTCAAGCATCGACCTTCAAAGATAAATAATTACAGAAATACAGCCAGAGATATAACTGACAACAAATCACCATAATAAAATCATTCCCACAGGAAACTTGTCATATCCAACTTCCCTTTAAAACAATAAAATCCTACCTTGATAGTTCGGCCAGCAATCTCCAACTTCCCATTCAAACTTTGAGCTGCCTTTGCATGTTCTAGATGAGAAAACTATAAACATAATGAAGAATCAAAATAAGTACCAAACAATCAACATAATAATCTCCTAAACAGTCAAGACAGGTAATCACTCACTTGAACAAAGCCAAACCCCTTGCACTGTCCTGCCTCAATATCAAGCGGAAGTTGCACAAGCTCCACTGGACCAAATGGTTCAAAAATCTGATCATATAAAAAATTTGAAAATCAAGAATAATATTTCCAACTGTCATCCAGCATTGTAGTCCTAGTCTATAGTGGGTTTTTTAAAGTTCAACACAAAAATATGATATTCCAAAAATCTTAGGTCTGACTTTTACTTAAAGTGTACATGATAAATCCCTCCAATGACAGTTCATCATAGTTCAGCACTCCTTTGCTTTCTTTTTTTTTTCCTTTTTTTTTTAAGTGGAAATATACATTTCAAGGTATTTATGTGTATATATATATATATACACACATACAAACTTATATAATATCATAGTAAACCTAGATGAAGAACCCAGCTGAAATACCTCTCTAAGGTGAGTCTCAGTCATATTAAAATGTAAGTTCCCTACATACAGTTTCCTATCAACTGCACCATACGGCCCTGCGACACCTGCTGCCCCACCAGAAACATTAGATTGAACAAGATTCTTTTCGGCCTCTGAAGGTTTCACCATTACAGGTTGTCCAAGCAGTAGTTGACCAGAGAGAGCTATTGCCATTGGCACAGACATTGCATCATAAAATTCAATATACCTGCAGTATAGTATCACCAGGCCCTTACAGTAAGTTTGATGGAACATACAAGACCATAAGTATTGCAATCAAAACTTACAAAGCATATATCAAAGAGATGTACGGAAACAAAAACTCTAGGGCAGAGAGCTCAAGCTGAATTTCTTTTGATGAATCTGATGACTCATATAAAAGAAAGTGTTAGCTCATAACAGTAAAAATAAAAACTACGACAAATATTACATTACAAATCAATATGCAAGAGAAAACTACTAGAATAGGGCAGTCAAGAAAAACCAAAAAACAAAAGGCAGTCATCTTCTGGTTCAATTTGACATGAACATATATCTAGTGAAATTCCAATCACAACAATTAACAGAAGACTGTCATCTTAAAACCTTAAACAGCACAGAAGAGAGCACTAAGATGTTAACTAGACTTAAAACTTATAAAATACCAGAACCAAAAAAAATCAAGCCAAAACTGTCCACTCACCACACCCCCAGCAAAGTTTTCCCATTCAAAAAAGCTACTACCACAATTTAACTCCACCATGTCAATGTAGCAATTTCTCCTACAGAGTGGAAGGACTATTAAATGATGAATTTTAAAAGGTGTACTCGGATGCAGAATGGTGTCCTTATTGCACGAAAAACGCAGAGGAAGAAAGCGGGAAAGGATTAAAAATAGGTGTTTGTCATCTACCTTGAGTACGCAGCATGAATTGATTAAACATGAGTGCAAGGTATTCCCATCATCCCTCATCATTATCGCATTGCTAGTCCATTTAAGAATACAGTTAAACTTGATTCTAGAAAGATGATATGCTAACAACTATCTTACAAAGTACACACACATGGCTATGATATAATCTTATATAACTGCACATACCCAACTCCTTTTGACCGTCTAGAATTCCTGTCCATGATCAGTCGTACATCCCTCACCTGAAAGTGGGAAAAGAATAGAACAAAAACGTGAGATCGAATAGAAATTCAAGTGCTTAAAAGAAAAGTAGTGTATACAGAGAGATTTTACAAATATTGACACTACACGATAAAACACTTAGTTGGGGTGTTGACAAGATGACCAGGGTGTTAACAAGATGACCACATCATTTGTACATTTTCACTCACCCCACATATACAGAATGTTGAGACAATAGAAAGTCACTATACTACTCGTAACTGAAGGCAGAGGGGCATATACTGCAACAGGAAGCAAATGTATCTCAATAGCATGCAACCAAAATGTCTGAGGGAGTGTCTCATGCAACAATAATGTAATTATTCTCAAATATGAAAGAAGAAACAATTACAATCATAATGCATGCAAATGTCACAAAATGAGAAAGCAAAAGTACCAACCCCAGTAACATATAGTACAGTATAACCTTAAAGATTAAATAAAAAAACTATCTAATAATCTAAAAGAGTGAATGAATGAATTTCAGCCAACCTTGCCCGCTTTTGAGAAGAATTCATAAACATCTCGCTCGGTTGCCTTTAGTGGCATCTGTCATCACCAGAAAAAATAACCAAAAAAATAATCAGAGAAAATTGCAAAAGGAAAAAACTTAGTTTAGGTTCATTAGGTTCATTAGGTTCCCATAACAACAATCATGACCCTACAAATCAATGAATTTCAAATTTGTAAAAAAATCAACTTAATTTGAAAACTTCAAACATTTAAAATGAACTCTCATTTTTCTCATACAATGTTGGTAGGTTTTCAACCAGTTCATAAATAAGGGTAAATAAAAAATTCCTAAGCAGCAAAAACAGCAAGCCATCTACCTGGTAAGCAAAAACAGTTCTCTGATCCCTTTCTGGGTCAGCTTCAGGCTCCACCACTTCCTTTTTGTCTTTAAACCTTCTGCCATTCGACACAGTGAAAAATAATGAGGTTAAATAATTAACCGTTGCACAAACATTTTCAGATTCATTGTATTGTGTTTCAGTGACCTTGTCAAACATATGTAACTATGAAAGCATAAGCATTCTGATGCATTCAAAAAGGGTCAGAACATCTACTTTTGGCATGCAAAAGAACCCATTCCCATTAACAGCATTTTATCATACTGTTAATGGTACTATATTACAGTTATTTTTATTTATATCTACAGAGCAAGGATAAATAATTGGACAAAATCCAGTATTTGATATGAATCGTAAGGCCTTAACTTAACCCATGAAAACTATTTATTGCAGTTTGGTTTGCTTACTCAGAATCACTAACCAATCCATTTTGGAATTAACTGATTGTCTTCCATTACAATAAAAGCTATTTTTAGGAAAAGCTATGATATCCAATAATGTATTTTCAGTATTAGCGACCACCAAATTGACAGTTAACCTAACATTCTGCGATACACAATATCCCATATAATAATTAAAACTTAGAACATTCATCAAATAAATATAGTTCAATAACTTCTCCAAAACAAAACAGTTCCATACTAGCTGCAAGAAAATATAAACAGAAGAGAAAATGTCAGTCTATAAGAACTGCAATACGTAACACAGAAAAACATGGTAAGTTTCAGATCTAATTATTAATTCTTTGAAAAACATAGAATAATCAGCCCAAATGAATCTTAGTTCTGACTAAAACTCAACTCATTCTTAATAATTTGTACCAACTCCTAATTTAATATTAATACTTAAATAAGTAGTGAAGTACTGAAGTGAACAGATTTTGCATAAATAAGGCAAAAATGCTTGAAAATGTGATCAGTAATTATACAAATAAAGCATTCAGTTCCCACAAAACCATCCACAATAACTACAACTAAGAACAAATTAGGGCCAACGCAAATACAGAAGCATAAGAATATTTACTAATATTATTACCTGCTATCTCTTAACTCAAGTTCTCGTTCCCTTTCTCTAATTTCCCTCTCCCTATCACGATCTGAGTGGCTCCTACTTCTGCGAGACCTCTCTTTCTCTTCACGATCGGACCGACTCAGACTCCTCCGAGACCTTTCCTTCTCCTTCTCCTCCTTCTCTCTCTCCTCCTTGTCTCGCCTCTCTCTCCTCTCCCTCTCTTTTTCCTTCTCTCTTTCCCTCTCCCTCCTCTCTCTTTCTCTCTCCTTCTCCTTCTCCTTATCCTTCTCTCTACTACTCCTCTCTCTGTCTCTGTCTCTCTCTCGCTCGCCACCGCGATCACGATCGCCGCGGTCCTTGTCCCTTTCGCCCTCTCTGTCCCTCTCTCTTCCACTCCGATGGTGCCGATCCTTCTCGCGGCCATTCTCGTGCTCGCCCCCCTTCGACCTCTTGCTGCTCTTCTTCTCCTCGTCTTCACCGCCGACCGAAACGTCGTTGTCAACCTCTCTCTTTCTGTAGCTCTTCTCGGTCCCTTCCTTCTTCGCTTTCTTCTTCGAGTCGCGTTCTTCGTTCTCCTGCACAGTCTTCTCCAGATAATCGTACTCGTCAAAGTCCATCGCGGGATTAACAATTGCTCGCCGAGGTTCTCTGAGCTTAGCTAGGGTTTGTCGAAACCCTAGGTTTAGCAGAAAGGGGAAGAAACGAAACGGTGCGTATTTGGGTTTTTTGTATTTCTAGGGTTTTGAAAGGTTTGAGGAATTCAACCAAAAATAACGAAGGGTTTGTTTTGAGGAATGGGAAGGGATTTTGGTTGGATGCTGAGGTTCTCAATAATCTTGAATCTGGAGTCGGATGTAATTTGAGCATAACATGATGGCCTTTTTCCTTTCATTTTGTTTTGTTAAAAGGGGGCCAAGGCCCAACAGCTAACAACAAGTCTATTTTTGTGGCCAGTGCCCGGAGTCTTTGTACAACTAGGCCTTTACAATAGGCCGGGCTCAGCCCAGCCTAGTAAGGAAAGGTCTGACTCTACACGATTCGTCCGATTACACATACTTGTACGATGGGAATGGGTCGGTTTTATCGGCCATTATCGACCAACCAACTCATTATCGGCTGCCAATAATTCAACCAATGTCTGACCCACCAAGTCGGGTCAATATCGACCGACCCATCATATTCGTTTTGGAATTAATCAATTATCGGTCTCATCAGCCTTATCAACCTATTTATATCACATATATCGGCCTTATTGGTAACCAATCTACATATGGCCCACAATGAATGAATTGGTTGCCGTTGTTGTAAGATATGGTAAAGTCAGTTAGTTGGATCGGGTAGAATTATCAACCACTATTGGTCCGACCCAACTCGACCCATTCCCCCCTCTAACACATAGGATAGGCTCAAGTCATGCCATTAGGCCTATAGATGGGCCCACTAGGCCAAGTCCATTTAGCTCTACTAAATACTCGTTGGTTAAAAAAATATGAAAAATTATACTAATTATTTTTAAATAAATTTACACAAATTATATATATACTAAAAGCCGTAAGCTCCCTTTACTATTCATACTGTAGCTTAGCAATAGTGTGCTGACTTTTTTGCCCACCTCTTTTTCTTTTTATTACTACTTTATCTATTCATTTGGCACCACCCACGTACACCCCTTCTAGAACTTGCTCTTGCTGTTTATTTTCCTTTTCTAAACACTCTTTTCATTTCTTCTTCTTCTTTAGATATATTATATATATACTAAACGTGGTGAAGCTGTTTCACTGTATCTAAACTATAGCTGGAAATCTCACTTTTGCCATTGTTTAAATTTCTTTTAGTTGTTGGCCTCTGTCATTTGGTGGGTTTTTTGGCATTTTATGGTCTTTTCAAGGCTTTTTGTTTTTTGGGCCTCATTTTTGGGTTTTCTTACGACACATGCCACTGCTTTATTTTCTTTTGTTTCCTTTTTCAGCCCTTTTTTTTTTTTTTTTGATCTGCATACCATTTTTAAATACTCAGTTTGTAAGAGCCCTTTATCGTCAATCACCTTCTTATGCTTTTGCGTTCCAATCATTTTTGGTTGGGCTGGGGGATTGATTTCTGACCACATCAGAAATTGTTTCTCCCTCCTCCCTCTCTCTGTCGTTGTCATTGTCTCTCTTTCTTTCCTTCTATCTGCAAGCTTTTTAGCTCAGATCCATTCTACATACCAACTTCTTTCTTTTTCTGTTACCATTCTCTGTTCTTTATTAGTCATTCATCGCCATAGCTGAAGGTTTTCATTTTCAGCTAATTCTTCCTTGATGCTGCAGCTGACTGAGTTAGATCTAAAGATGGCCCACATGGGTTGTGCTTATTATCCAATTGCTTTCTTCGGTGGAGTTGCAGAGATAATGTTAATTCAATTGAGAAAGCACCACAAGTAGAGAAAGAGGAAGACATAGCTACAGCACCGCAAGGTTTGCAAGCGGCAAGGCTCCTCCTATATATAAGGCCATTCTTTGCTAGATATTGATTTTTTCTAAATCAACTAAGAAAACATAGAGAAAAAGGAAGCAATTGTTGAATTTGGAGTGTAAATCAGAATTTAGGTTAGAAACAATCTGTGTGATTGGGCTTTGAAGTAGGTTGTGCCCGTGAGGAAGACAATGGAAACTTTTTATTTTTTATTTTTTATTTTAATATTGTAAAATAAAGAATTGTTATGGTCAGGACATAAAGAAATTTTGTAAGTGAGGAAAATGTATGTGTATCACTCATTAATATGGCAAATTAATACTTTGTAAAAAAAGGCTGATAATTATAATTGTTTGGGTGTATAATTACTCAGTAAAACATTATGTTGGTAATGAACAATTTGTTAAAATAATTTTCAAACATGTGCATACGTGTTATTTATGTAATTTTGGAATATATATGCACCAAACACATTTCCATTGTATTGGTATTAGAAAATTGTTTTCGAATTATTCTACCAAATGCATTCTTGGATTTTGAAAAGTATAATTTAAATGATCATTTTTGTTTTGCAACAACAATTTTATGAAAATCGTTTTACAAAACGTTCCCAAAAGAGATTCTTTTGAGAAAAGAGACTTCCTTTTGGCTAAAGGGAGAGTTACTTTGCTTAATTTCGTGACAGAAAAATTTGAATATGAATAAGATTATTATAATTTTCAGATAATTAAGTATATCCAATTATGAAAAATCATTCGGACTATATACACTTAAATTCAATTTTTTAGGTTAAAGTCCAAAAAATAGAATTTTTTGAATTTTGACTTATATTATCTCTTAAAATTAAGATAATTAATATCAATTAATTTTGAAATTTATATTATCCGTTTAAATTATACAAATATAAAAAAAATGTACAACGTACAAAATGGAAAAAAATCAAACAAGTAAGAATAGGTATAGAATGGGTATACTCTTCTTAATACCTCATCCCTTCTAGGGTATAGAATGAGTTTAGTTAAGGTGTTATGTTAGGATTTAACTCTAGGATTTCAAACAATTTTTTCATGTGATAGTACAATAAATCCTACACTATTCTCAAGCTTACCAGCAATCTAATAGTAAATGTATACTGATCAACCTAGGGTCTATTGGCATCGGTTCATTGCTTATGACTTATAATTTAGCTCCAAGACTTTGGACGTACTATGCCAATCAACTTAGGTCTATTGGCATCGGTTCATCGCTTATGGCTTATAGTTTAGCTTCAATCTCGAACCTAACCCCTAAGCCAATGCTAACAAGCACAAATCTACCTTACAAAACACAAACCACCCACTAATTTGTTGTGGTGTTACATTACAACCACTCTAATTAGTGCTAATTAGTGCATATTTCTGCTAGATATTATGTATTTAATGCATATATATAAGTTCTTTGTATAATTGTCAATTTCATATTTTTATTAATGTTTCTAAACAATATTGAATCTACACTTATGAGATTCTTTGCAACCACCCAGCTAGATTTTTTACCAATTTCTTATACATGTTTTACAATTACTAATCACATTTTTCACAACTTTTAAGACCCGCAGCAACGCGCGGGCAATGCTGCTAGTTATTAACTATTGGCATTGGTTTCATCCAACAGCTCTACGTCTCAAGTTTTATTGTTTGCTTCCACCAAAAGGCAAAATAATTGAAGGAATAAAAGCCAACCCAAAAAGTGTACGTGCATGGTATATAGCTTTGATGCAATATGTTCAGGCTAGCTGCATGTGCCTGGTGGGCGAAGTCAATGCAATTTAAGGTCCCAGTTGAGAAATGACCATTAAATTAATTCTGTGTTACTGCTAATTAATTAAGAGTTATAGTACTGATCAGCTACTAGCTACCCTAGGTTGTTTGTAACATAATATAAAAGGTACATTTTAATTAATGTTGGTTTTAATTAGTCCAACTTACATATTCCCAGTTCTATTAGTTCTATTAGTTCAGCAGTTCATTTTCATAATCAAATACCCATTATATGCCTCTTGTTAAGTCATTATATATTGTTCCCAAATTAATCCTAATTTTGGGATGGCCTGCTGATTGTAATTTATAAGCTTCAGACAAATTTATAAGTGAAATTAAAGCTCCCACATGTATACTCAAATCCATCTTCTCTTGATCACATGATCACAATAGTTGTTTGTTTTTGGGGTCCCCCCATCTCACCAAAAAGAACATCTTCTCTTCTTTCTAGCTATATCCATTGATTGTTAAATGGCCTGACCAAATAAGTTCAAATATATTAGAAAATTCATATTGATATATTGTTGCTTCTACTGCATTAATTTTCAAACCAATAGTGCACTATGCTATATATAATTTTCAGACCAAAATTAATATCTCGTCTGATTCATTCAAGACTGACAGGGCTCTACTATGCCATGGTGTTGTGTAAATTTGACTTAAATTATGCCACCCTTACTAACCAAAGAGAGATACATGCTTCATGATGAAGCATTGCTAGCTGCTCGTTACAGTTAATGTTGAGCTAGTAAACCTTGAAAACTATCTTTTGTTGTTTAATCAATTTCCTCAACCAAAGGAAAGAAGAGCTTTGGACTTAAAACAATTTCAAGATGTTGCAGCTTATACAAATTAAGAAACCCAAAAACCCAAAAAATAAAAGGGTTTTAGCAACGAGATTTAAGGGAAAAAACAAATTTCGTCTCTTTAGCTCGTCGTGTGATAGTGGACAACTTGACATATATGGAGGATGATATTATTTAAGACAAAAGAACTTTGGCAATTTACTTTGTTAATTTCCGATTCTATATTAGGAGACAAAATTATTATCCGTCTAAAAAACTTTCCACTTATTTCATAGGAAAGAGGTTTGAGAATAAATATGATATTTGACTCTTTAAAGCTAGAGCTCTTTGGATTTTTACTATTCTCATCCCCAATGAATATTATTGTGAGTTTGTATGACCTAGAACATAACACTTTTGATTCCTAATATTATATGTTAATGCAAAAATCTGTGAGTCAATGCAACAACTTTAAAGTAGTTGACCTAGTTACTTGCTTGGTCTTCTTTGTGGATGATCTAGATGTTATAGATGAATTGTGGATGATCTAGATGTTATAGATGAATTGTCTTAACTGGGATCTTTAACAAGGGTATGAGCAAAGAAGTAGCACTGGTGTGGTACTGGCCGACTACGTTTTGATGATTAAGTCAGGGATGGGCAATTATAGGTGGAGAAACACGAACAAAGCAAGAATAAGGTAAGAACTTGGGAGAATCAGGAAGAACAAGGGAAGAATTTCTAAGTTATTCTCTCAAGGTTTAAATGAGTGTTTAGGGTTGTGAATCTCTTTCAACTGTTGAGAAGGTTGCATATATATATATATATAGGCAAAAAAGATATTTACTGGCATGTTGATGAATGATGGAGATATAATGTCATGCACAACTACCCATCAAAGTAGCACGATGAAGCTAGTGTGTTAGGGATTGTAAACTGTCAAGTTACAAATACTTGAGTGCAATCATAGATAATATCCAAATCTTTTGGAGGGATAGTGATGGTAAGATACCCGAGCCAAATCATACGTATACTAATCCGTAAATTATCTAAGTATAGGATGTATATCCCAACCGGTTGGTTTAAGTGTCGCTCTCATGTCCTAATTGAACCAAACTGTCATGGGTTCAATTCGATTGACTTTATTAATCTTGAATTGTGCTTGACTCAATACGGTAGTGATATGATTCAGATTATTCCGACTACCCTGAATTATTAAGTTGACTACTCTTGAGTAATTCGATAATAGTTTACCGAAATATTTGTACTATTTTGGTAGATTATTGTCGAATGGTATAAATATACAAAAAAGTTCGATAGTTGGTTATCGAAATAATACAAATATTTCGATAGATTATTATCGAATGACCTAAAGATGATCAAGTATATATAGATTTATAAAGACTTTTATAGACTTTTTTCAAGTTGCAGACTTTTGCAAAATTTATAGATTTTCATAAAGTTCTACAGAGTTTTACAGAGTCTATAGAAATTCTTATAAATTTTCAGAGAATAGGTCGGATTTATAATGACTTTGAAATACACATAAAAGTCTTCCAAAGTCTTTAGAAATCCATCATTAAATGAAGTTTATAAAAGTCTATGACTTTTTGAATACACATAGATTTTTATGGACTTTTTAAAAGTCATTAAAAGTCTTAATTGAATACCATATAACTTTTATAGACTTCTTAACATTCTTAATTGAATACATATACATTTTTATTTACTTTTTTAAAATCTTTAAAAGTCTTAATTGAATACCACATGACTTTTAAACTCCATAAAAATCTTTTAAAATCCATATACAATACACCCCACTTAATAATTCAAAATAATCAAAATAACTTGGCCTCTATATGTTGAGAATTAGTGACAGGTCAAATCAAGGCATTGCTGAACTGGAGTGATAAGGTGGACTTCAACCGAGACAATCAGGCCTCAACTTAGACAATCTTACCGTGGTCCTTACCTTAGACAATCAGCGTTGTCAACCTATTCACTCATTCTTCCGACTCTCTCTCCCAACTCTGACCATCTCACGCCGCGCCGACCTCACCAGACACCTGTGACCAGTCACCAATCTGTCTTCGTTCAGTCTCTCTCTCTCTCTCTCACCATCTAACCAGACTAACCCTAGCCCCCCAATCTCTCATTCAGACTCTCTCGAGTTTCACCATCTCACGCCGACTCTCACTCTCCGCCTCCGATCGTTCAGTCTCTCTCTCTCTCTCTCTCTCTCTCGCTCACCATCTAACCAGGCGCTGCTCCGCCTCTGATCGCGATCTCCAGAAGTCGAATTCAGGTATTATTGGGCTTTGGGTGTCTTGATAACGATCTGTGAATTGGGTCCGAGTAGGAGTAGGACAGGATTTAGGATTTAGAATCTATGTGTTTGCTGAGACTGTTAGTGTTAGTTTTTGACTTTTAGTGAAATCAAACTTCAGATAGCGTTGAATCTATTTCAATGTTTATGAGCTCCCCTGCTATTCCTGTTACAATTCAAATTTCAGATATGAATATATATGTTGATAAACCAATTCTGAAATATGAGGCCTCAAGTCCAGTAACATCATAATCTAGAATTGTCTTTTGAATTTCTCTGTGCTGTCCTTTAATTCATGATTTATGTTACATGCTATTGGGATACAGAGCACATGTTTATTTATGTTTTGCTGAGAACATCAGTTTTATATGAGTGTTTATGTATGTAATGGTTCTTACGTACTTCATACTATTATGTAATTAGTTTGGGTTGAATTTGATTCTAAATTAGTGTTATGATTCACAAAGATCGAGAATGAGGATTTTCTTGGGTTGGGGTGTGACTAGGTATAGTGTGAGAGACATAGAATAATTGGATTGGTCCTATATGGCATAAAATTATTGATTTTGAATCGATAAACACCTCTTCTAAGTCGTCCTTCCCTCACCAACATGTTTCTTCAATTCTTATTATTCATTCCAAGTCCAATTTTCATGAAACAGAGGAAGTGATGGCAAAGCGTCTGATGTCAACCCTCAACCGTGCTTGGGTTCAGAAACTCCTACCCATGTCATCCACTAAGGTAATAATTACCTTGTGCATATGTATTTTTCTATGTATTTGATAGCCTTGTGTGGATCTAACAGTGCTGTTGGTGTTGGTATTGTTTTTTTTGGTTCATTTGGAATATAACAGAACTCAGGAAAGGCGGTTCCTGTGGGACTGGCTGCACATGATAAAGCAGGTTACAGTACCCAAGTCAAACAAGAGTATGTTCTTTACGCAGTTGCTCTATATGCAATACTTCGCCGCCATGATTCTGTTTTTGTGGTGATTTTTTATTACAAAATTTTTGCTGTTATTGTCTCTTTGGTTGTGTAATGTTTTTATATATTTATTTTGGTTCTCTCTCTCTCATGTTTCTTTACACGGTTGCACAATGTTTACTTGCCATGAGTATTGTTTTTGTGGCAATTTTTTTGCTGAACCTTTTGCCACTATTTTGTCACCATGGTTTTGTATATGCCTTAATGTATGTTTTTGTGGTTTCTTTTTCTAAAAGAATGATTTGTGATTTGTGATTTGTGCAGGTCTCATTATTACGATGGCGCTTTTGTTGATGCATTCTTAATGAAAATTAAAACAAACAAAGATCTTCTTAATAATAGGAAAATTTGGTCACGTAGATCTACTATTTTGCCAGAATT
Organism: Purshia tridentata; assembly: GCA_003254885.1. Classification (NCBI taxonomy): domain Eukaryota; kingdom Viridiplantae; phylum Streptophyta; class Magnoliopsida; order Rosales; family Rosaceae; genus Purshia; species Purshia tridentata. The sequence continues at coordinate 7,575 of QANT01004702.1, read as the reverse complement.
TGTTGGTAGCACTGTCCGTATTTATAATGGAAAAACTCATATTCGTTGCAAGATCACTGAAGAAAAGGTTGGTCATAAATTTGGAGAATTTGCTATGACACGGAAACGAAGAGTTCCACAGAAAAATGCTGCACCAGTAAGAAAAGGGAGCAAAGGGGGCAAAAAGTAGAAGTCTTCTGAGTGATGCAATGGGATATAGCGGCCCAAATTAACATTTCATTTTCCTGTGGAGGGTCAGCTATAGTGTCTTTAATTGATTAATTTATGAATGCTTGAGAATTGAGATTTTCTCAGTGTATTTTCAAAATTCAGGTTGGTTTGATATTGAATGCGATAAAGGGAAGCAACCACTTTATTTCTTTGCTTTGTTATTTTCATTTACGAAGTGACAAAGATATGTTTGTACCTAGATGTAAGAGCAAAGGTCTTTGCAATCAATGGTGCCAAAATTATGAAGTGTATTCTCCTCCTCAATATTCATGACATGCTAATGTGAAAGTTGATTGTGAGAGGAGCGGTTTATAAATTTTGAAGTGTTATATTTTGACATATGATACTTTGGTAGTTAAAACAAGACCCGTCTTGAATCTTGCATGCATTATCACCATAGCATCCAGTTTTGATTCTTGGTATAAATTAATGGTAAGCTTTTTCATTAGCCATTTGTGATTAGTGAGGTTGGTTGCCCATCATTCAGGGTTGACATTGCATTTTCTGTCCGGTCCGCATTCTCACACTGCAACAATATTGGTATTGTTCCTTCAAGTTTTTAACTGACACTTCACTTTGTCCATGCTAAACACTACATCAAAATTGGACCCAATTGAGAAGTTTCAAAAGGTTAAATTTCAATTTTAGTTCCAGTATTTTAGGCTAAGTTATACTTTTGCCTCAATAGTTTAAATTGCTTTGATTTTAGTTGTGCATTTTACAAATTGTTGTAATTCAATCATATGTTAGCATTTTTGTTTCTTAAATTGTCATATTTGTTGTATTTTTAGTCATGAATTATATACACTGTTGTAATTGTGACCATATACTTTATAAATCATGAGCAATTTAAAAATAGATTTAATGAATAATGAGCGAAAATGTCAAAGTGTCTTTGAATTGTAATGATTTATAAAATATATGATCAAAATTAATAGAATTGAAATTAAACAAACAATGTAGAACTTGGTTTAAACTACAAAGATGAAAGTAATATAGCCCAAACATGGGTGTCGTTTAAAACTCATTAATGTGCCGAGTTTGAGTATTTTGTTTTTTTTGGGTGCAAAGATAAATCCAAACACTTATTTGTCGTACTTGTCAACAAGCCTTATATCCCAAAATCGAAAGTACATGGTTTAACTTTCGTCATTACCAAACGACGTCGCTTCTTTCTTCCAGTCATAAGGAAATTTCGGTTTGTCCCTGCCCCGTGCTTTCAATCCCAAGAGCCACAGATCAGGTCCTCCCTCTCTCTCTCTCCCCGATGGATTTGCTCGCACGCAGCGTCTGCTTCTACCTGCTCACCATTTCCTCTCTTCTCTTCTCGCAAGCTAGGGTTCGCGCGCTCTCTCTCTCTCCTTATCTATCTATAAATGTATGTATCGATGAAAGGTTGTTGATCTGATAATTTTGGTGTTGTTCGATTTTGATCCAGGCCGAAGGTGCTGCTTCCGTCTTCTTCATTGATAGCTCTACTCATCGGTTTCTTCGCAATCCGTCCTCAAAAGATGTTTTCAAGGTAATTCCAGCAACTGCTTCTGCTTCTCATTTACCTAATTGTATTCAACAATTTACTTCGATTGGATTTCTAAGTAAACCACCTATTCAGTTTAATACAATTCAACTTAAATTGTTAGAATTCAATGGTATCGATCTATTTCCCAAATTACACATAAATGGGACTCTTGGGTTTTTCTTTGTGCCAAATTTTAAACATACCCACATTCTTATATTTTATTCGACATTGCAAGAGGTATTTTGTCTTTATTTATTTATTTATTTATTTTTGTAGATATTGGACAAGTCCATGTTGTTCATCATCTGCCTGCTAATATCACATGCTTTTGATTTCACAGCCTGACTCAATGTTACTCTCAGAAGTCAGTGCTACTGTGTCAGTGTTGCTTGGATTTGCTCCGCCTCCTACACTATCCGCTGATGGTTCATCTAAGGTATTTGTTACAATAAGTAATGTGAAGTAATTTTCTCTAGTTACTTCCCATTGTTATTCAAAGGTTTAATTCATGATATTTTTTTTGGTAGTTGAATGAGGTTCTCGTGCCTAATCCATTCAATAGACCTCGTGCTGTTTTTGTGCTGGAAGTTAGAGGAATTGGAGGTATTTCCACTTGCTTTCCAAATGCATGTTAAGCTATGCCTCTTATATTGTATAATTATTGTTTTTTGTTATGGGCTTGTCATCAACATGGATGGATTATACATGCAGATCCTTCCCTGGTAGTCAAAGAAAATGCCATTCTCAGAAGTGCCTATAGTACCAAGATTGATTTTGGTGCAGACAAAGCTGACATTGAACTTCCGGGTATATGACGTTTTCTAAATGTATAATTTGCTAAACTAATGCAGGGACATTTCCATTCCTATCTAGAATTACATGAGTTTGTTCATTATCTGGGTTGTTGCAGATGAAGGTGAAGTGTCTGTGTTTTCTTTGGATGAACAATTGGTAGATTATACTGACAAAGAAATTGGTGATTTTGTGAGTCATGCTTAAAGTTATTCTATACTATATTTTTTTTTATCTATTCCTATGCTTGGTTTCTCCCCCATATACCTGAAAATGGATTTGAGTTTGTATTGAACTTTTTTTGTTAGGCATCATTGATGGGTGGATCATATGTTGTTGATACATCAGAACCACTAAATGGAGAGTTGATCATCCCTTTGGCCAATGGTGACAATTTGAAGCTTCATATGTCAAAGGTTCTTAGTATTCACTATTATAGTTTCACCGTTTGATTATATACATATTATACATATATTTTTTCAAAATTCGGCCACTTATTGGAGGTTGCATCTTATATTTTTGCAGAAGGCAGACAGGAAATTCACAACTAGCCTTTTGTCTCTCATTCACAATTTTGGAAGGGCAATGACAATGCATGAAGATTTGGTGCACAGTATTCACAGTCCAGCTGAGTTATTAACAGGCTGTTTTGATGGCATCAAGGTGTTGTTTCCTTTTCTTTTTAATTTTTTTTTTGTAAATTCCAAGTTTAGACAAGTTAAGCAAATTTTCTGCATGTAAGAGTTTGTTTATAGAAATTATATTTTAGCTAGTAATGTAACAGTTAAGATAAGGAGGACAAAGTTGTAGGTGTTGTACATGGATTGTGATGCTTGATACAGAACTCCAAGAAAATGAATAGAATGCACCCAGATTAGGACAATTAAGTAGAGGTTTTCATCATGTGCCAACATGAATAAGCTGAGGGGCATCGGGCATGCATCCAGTATATCATTTGGACATAACTAGATTAAAAGTCTGGAGTCTTATATTTTGTCATTTTGCAGAACTTCAAAGTAGTGACAATAGTGTTCTTGTTCTGTGTGTATATGTAGGAAATGCAACCTCTAAGATCAAAGTTCTAGGATGCTTTTGCATCTCTAAAGCTAATAATAATCTACAAGGAAGTAGTTATAACTTCATTAGTCTTCCCCAGGGCCTTCAAGTGATAATTTGTGGGGTGGATTTGGTGTCGGACTTGGGTCCAAACTTACAAAATAAAAATGGTTATAAAATAAAAGGAAATAAATAAACAATTACTCTTCACCGTTTACTAGCTCTCTACTTCCTTTCTTTCCAAATCAGTCATAAAAATTTAAAGACCACTTTTGATATGTATCCTCTAGCAAAGACTGTTTTTCTATTTTTCTATTTTTCTGATCTGACATCCAATGAAGAGAAGCATAACCCAAGAAGCAACTTAGTCCATTATGACAATCCAGACTTTATCAGTGAAAAAAGTGATTTTCTTCTTATATTTAATATTTTTTTATATTCTTTGTTCGTACGAGGAAGTTCTGAATTATTGCTTTCTTTCTTATAAGCATAAGCTGCATAATATAATTAAGAAAACTATTTTATGTGAGGTACTTCTCTTATTGGTATATGTTTCCCACTCAACACCTATGCTTGCCTGCAGCTAAATGCTTGAATCCATGCAATGTTAATAGGTAATAATAAAAGTATAGTAGCAGTGGATCAGTAGTCCACGGAAGGTTAAAAAAAATATCTCTAACACCCAGCTGGTAGTAGGCCATGTAGAAGAAGCCTTGTGAAATTGTAGTATGATGGCTGTATTGTATTTGTGTTGTCTGGATTGAACGAAATAAGAGAATTTTTAAAAATTGCTATTTTTGGGGGGTGGGGGAGAATATAGTATTCTTTTTTATTTATGCAGATTGTGGAAGGCTGCAATCTTAAGTTATTATTGTTTAGCTTAGATGTTTTGCAATGCTAATTCTTGGTTAGTCTTTTATGTATTTTCAGTGTACAACTTTTCACTGTGTTTGTATCTATATTTATATCATTTTAATAAAATCCTTTTGTTTCTCATAAAACGTAGTACATCAAAATATACTCTCAAAATGATGATTCCACAAGTGACGTGTCTTCGATAAATGCCCAGACATGAGAAAACAGGCACACTTGCATCATATTTATTCAATTCCCTTTTATGCTTCTTTTTTTCTTAGGCCACTGTGTTCTCTTATGTAGCTTCATAAAAATTTTATGATATTGTGATAGGTTTTGCAAGAGCAGTATGGACCTGAAGGTCTTGCTCAACATGGAGTGGAGATACTACTTGCTACATTGTCCAAGATATTTGATTCACTCGAAGATTTATACAAAGGTGATCTTCATCTTGGTTTTTGTTAATTATTGTCTGATCTCAGGATGTAGCTTTGCAATATTCCTATGCCTAAATTCTTGACGTTTCTTGTGATAGTCTTCACATAGTTAATTTTTGCCATTGTAAGGTAGCTCCTGCTTTTTGAAAGATTGTAGCCACTTTTCTTCATTCAATAATTTGGTACTTTTCTTCAGTCATTAAAATTGACACTAAATTAAACATATGGCAGGTCAAATTGTTGGAGCTATCCTCTTCAATGAACTCGCACCTGTGGAGTCAGAAAAGATGCTGAGTGTGATGTTTACTCGTCGGCCATCTCCGCGTTGGTTGGCAGAAACAAAAGTCCCAAAAAATGTGACTATTGTGGAAGTGTTATTGGTTAGACGAACACTTGCTTGGATCACTGGAATTATTCTTATCATTTCAACTGTCTTGGGGGTAAGATTTACTTGTCAATGAAGCCCTACAGTTACAGCCAAAAACAAAAGAAGGAAAAGAAAACTGATGAAATGCTGGCTAAAAACATTTTTTTACATGATGTTTGGCTTGAATTTCGTGAAAAAAGTTCAAAATTTAAGGATGGAAGAATCATACTAATTCTGCTCAAATATCTACATTGATTTAACAAGTATAGGAATTTAGTTCAAATTTGGAGAGTTAGGAAAAAAATTAATGGGGCCTTCTCAAATCAGTCGTATTAAGATACCTTGTGTACAATAGGCGTATGTGTATTGACAAATATATGTTTTCGATTGATCTTGTAGATTAATGAAATTATTTTGTGTTATGGTCCTGGTGGCTGATACAGCTAGACAAATGGTTGAAGGATATTTTCTTGACTTTTGGCTGTCAATTGTTTTTGCATAGGTACACTTCCTTTTGAATATGCCACTCACGAGGGATACATTACTGTACGCTAGTGTCAAACTGGACTAAGCATGAAAGGGAGATACTGGATCAATGTTTCAAGTGCCAGAAGACACCCAGGTTGCCACTACACCTATTATGACATGTTTATCTACAGACGCCTTCCTGTATGCATCCTTGATTAACTGTTGTTGGGATACTGTTATTCGATGATATTGAATAGGTTTCTCTATCTAATCAGGTTTTCTCTCATTTACGCAATGATGGCACGAAGTGGGAATTGGGTTTATGGAAAAGTTAATTGTTAGATCCAGGGGGGGTTTTCTTCATGTAAAGTATGGTTTGGGCACCAGGGTGTTGGAAATTCAGGGTGTTTTTGCATAGGTACACTTCCTTTTGAATATGCCACTCACGAGGGATACATTACTGTACGCTAGTGTCAAACTGGACTAAGCATGAAAGGGAGATACTGGATCAATGTTTCAAGTGCCAGAAGACACCCAGGTTGCCACTACACCTATTATGACATGTTTATCTACAGACGCCTTCCTGTATGTATCCTTGATTAACTGTTGTTGGGATACTGTTATTCGATGATATTGAATAGGTTTCTCTATCTAATCAGGTTTTCTCTCATTTACGCAATGATGGCACGAAGTGGGAATTGGGTTTATGGAAAAGTTAATTGTTAGATCCAGGGGGGGTTTTCTTTATGTAAAGTATGGTTTGGGCACCAGGGTGTTGGAAATTCAGGGTATGTTGAATTCAGTTATTATCTGCATTAGGATTATTGAGGAGATTCTCTATGATATGTAGTTGCTGGACTTAAATATATATTTTCACATTATGTTTTGTATCTCCTGAGTTCGGAATAAAGAAAATCATTCAATCCTTTATTTATTAACGGTATATTTTTTCTACGATCAAATTACTTCGTGCAGGGCATATATATGTTCTTAATATACCCTTTGAAATCTTGCCCAACATTTTGGGGTTGATATTCCAATTTTCAAGTTTTTAAAATTTATAATTTAAGAATACTGCGATAAATCCAGAGAAAGAACAAGAAGATACAAGATGCCTTCCAAAAAAGGTCCACTTGATGTGTATCTTATTTGTTTTAAGAGTATTGCTAGGGATTTTAAATTTGTGCATGTTAGTACTATGTGCTCCTGCAAAGTAGAAATTACCTTTTTAAATTTGTAATGAAATGTGTCCATCAAACATTAAACGTTAGGGAAGGGGGTTTGTAATAGGGCTTGACGTGTGTTATGTAGACTCAGGTCCGAATCTAATCCACCAACCTAACCTGACAGAATTAGTTTCTTCTAATCTAAGCTGACCGATTATGAGGCTAGAAGCGGATGAATCCAAGCCCAAGTTGCGTTTTGAATGGGTTGGGTCGAGTCGATTTGAAATAGAATTTCGGGATTGTAAACTATTCTTAAGCTACAACTAACCTCCTTATTTAGTTTTAAACTATCACTTTTACTATTATTAGTTTTAAGTCATTATTTTGTCATTTTTTTATTTTAAAGCCATTATTTATTAATTTTTGAAAATAATTATTACAATTAATTAAAAGGTAATATACAATCAGACCAAATTTTTTGCAACTACCATGTGGCTTAGAAATTAACTATAGTTTGTACTTTTTACAATAAATACAATTTAAAATTAAAAAAGAGAAACTAATATCTACAGTAAAGTGTAACTCTTTTATTTCTAAAGTGTAATTCTTATTGAATTAAGATTTAATTTTGAATTTTTGTTGAGTTATACTTTGGTTTTATTTTTTTGTTTTAACGTCATATGTTAAGAGTTACACTTTATAATT